>JAROYE020000073.1:0-53803 GCA_029619315.2 Dynastes maya | reverse complement strand
TTTATTATATAAAAAAATTTATGATACAAATTCATTTTTTTTAGGTAAGTACGGTCTATATCATAATTACTTATATTAAAATGTTTGAGGTTACGTATCTGTCAAAGCAAGAAATCACTGTTTCTCGATTTTTGGATGATACTATGTATATTCGAAACAGCTTCCAAACATATTTTGAAGTTTTCAGCCATAAACGAAGACATGAAATCAGGTGACGTTAACAAATTGCAATAGGATGCTGATATACATATCTTCGAGTCGAGGAAAGATGCTTCCATGAAAGATACATTTTATAATATAGAGGTAAAGTACTTGTTAGTATATTTTATTGACAATAGTAATCAAAAATTGTAAATTATCGGTGGAAGGGAAGATGGGTGCATATTAATATACCAGTAAACTTATCTGCAGGCTTACCAAGTTAGGCAGTTATACTCAAAACATGTAGGTTTGTATATACCAATCTTCACATTGTTGTGAATTTTTATACAAACTATATTTTGCCAAAATTTATAATTTGATTTCAAAATCAAGCGAATCAAGTACAATTCTTTTAGTCAGCTAGTAATCATTTTAAAAGATAAATTATCAGGGTAGTCAATCGTAAGTATGCATTCTCCTTGGATACGGAAGTAAAATGGCAGACCCCGTGTCAGTACGATGTTTGGCACGTTAAAGATCTCTACCAAAAATTGGAACACCTCTGGATTCGGCAAAATTCTAGTAGGGTCGGTTAAGAATTTGTAAACTTTGTGACCCGAAAGCCAGTAGCTGAAGCAAAAATCGATGATATTAAATCATATTTACACTTAATTCCGGCAGCAGATCATGAAATTTATATGAACTTCATAAGAGATGAAAATATAGAAGACATAGACGGATATAACGGAGAACTGGATTTCCAGGTGTAAACCTTCTTAGAAACAGAACATGAGTAGGATCTAAAAAAACGTATTTGTTATTTGAATACTACTTTATTTTCAGTAGTATTTCATAATTATTTTGTAGTGTTTAGCTGACTTTTTTATTGACTTTCTATAACAGTCATTTTGAAATACATGCATCAAATTCTTTTTTTTTTGTATTGAATTCCTTGTTGGGTTCGGTATAAACATATAAATGTATTTACTGCGTTAAGCAAAACGGAACCAAGTGTGTATAGTATCATCAGGGACGAAAATCAGTTAGGATCGAGGCGTGACTTAGAGCTTAAACAGGAATACGTCAGCGTTAGGGGGGTAGAGCGGCAGTATCGCGTATAGATTCCATCCGTATTTAAAATAACGATAGAATGATGTACGTGACCTAACAATGCCGCCTCTTTACCTCTACTAATGCTTACGTATTCCTTTTTCACACTCAGTCACGTCTCGAACCTAACTGTCTTTCATCTCTAATTATGGAAAAAATTGTTATTTCTTTTATTAGATAAAAAAGGCCCAAGATTTGAGTAATTTGAACCTAAGTTCAAATTACTCAAAACTGTATCAGCGCTTGACGGTTTATTGCATAAGGAGGTCCGATTATTAAGAAAGTTCACATCTGTTCCCCGCCCAAATCAAGAGGGTCCCGAATTTGAAAATACTAAATTACTAATTAAATCGCTTCCAAATAAAACACAATACTAATTTTTGCAATAATTTATTTTTAAAATATTATCAATCGTTAATAATCATAATAAAATCTCTTTTAACGTGTAGATTTTTGTTTTTATCATCTTATCAATACATGTGAAAAAAATAAATTATATCTTATTTAAAAGCTGTATATATACTCAAAAAAATGGACAATAATAAAATACAAAATATTACAAATACAATAAAACCAATAAAAAAGAAAGAAACAACATTAAAATTAATTTTTTTAGGTACATATTTGTTATATCATATATTTCTTTTTATTTTATATTATAATATAGGTAGCAAAGTGACACATAACACCCCTTAGTTAGTTGCTATTTCAGCCAGTCTTACCGTAGAAGAACCCAAGTTAATGAAAAATATTAAAATTATACAAAAAAAAAATCAAAATATATAAATATAATGTATGTATATGTATATAAGGCGGGGTGCAACTACATGATGGTCCTGTTGATGATAGACAAGACAAAACGAATTATTTAAAAGTATAGGACAAATTGATGTTTTAATCATGTTTTAACAAATTTTGGTTGTTTCCCATAATACATCACAGGTCGCTGTGCCGGCACTTCATAAATTGAAAACATTTACCACATTTATAAGACACCATTTTCTATAAATAGTATTTACTATCGTTTATATATCTATACTAAACTTTTTTTATCTCATAGAGATAAGCGGGGTAGGGTATAGAAATGGTTCAAAGTATGGACAAAAAGTTCGAGATCAATCTGGCAATGCTGGGAAAAGAAAGACTTCCAAATACATTTTAAGCTAAAAAGAGGAAAAGGACTAGTTTTAATGGATTTCGTCAGCGGGACAGAAGTTCCTTTTGCTTGCGACGCAAATCAGAATAAGCTCGGAAAGGCTGTATATGGATAACGTCGAAAATTTCAAGATGATGACAGTCAAGGAAATGAATTAATTCCTCAAATTTCCAACTTCCCGATAAATTTTAAATTTGCAAATGTTCATATCAGAAAGAATTTCGTCCTTACGCGGAAGCTGCCGATTGACTTTAATAAAAGGGAAGAAAAACAATATAACGGATTTCAAGAGACGATTCGTGACCATGGATGAGACCTGGATTCATCACTACACACCACAAACAAAAATGCAATCAAAACGGTGGATTGAATGCGGCGAATCGATTCCGAAGAAGGCAAAGGCCATTCACTCGACTGGAAAGGTGATGGCATCGGTCTTTTTGGAACGCAAAAGGAATTTTGCTAATTGATTATCTTGAAAAGGGAAAAACTGTTACTGGCCAATATTACACAACACTTTTGGACGAACTGAAAGCAGTAATTCAGGAAAAACGGTCGAGAAAAAAGTGTTGTTTCGCCACGACAATGCGGCCGCTTATTCAAGTGCAATCGCTCAGCAAAAATTGACGGAATTGAAGTTCGAAATCCTTCCGCGTCCGCCGTATTCGCCTGATTTGGCTCCGTCGGACTTCCACCTATTCCCGAAACTCAAAACATTTCAAGGTGGAAAGAGATTTTGGTCGAATGAAGAACAGATAGATTCTGTAAACGATTATTTTGGGAACCTCGAAGAAAGTCACTTCCAGGAGGGAATCGAGAAGCTAGAGAAACGTTGGACCAAGTGTGTTGAGCTTCGAGGGGATTATATTGAAAAATAAAATATAACTTGAATCCGATTTGTTTTTATCGTCATTCCGTGCGAAACAACAAACAGGTTGAATATTTTTTAACGAAATGTTTTAAGTAATTTTAAGCCAAATATTTAAAAAAATGTATCAATACGTGGACTTTTGTACAATTATAATTTGTGGTTTTGTTGCAAAAAACTTATTTGTATTTGTAAAATAAAAAAATATATATATTACAAAAATTAATAAAACAAATCCAATAAACCACTTTTCTTAATTTCATTCAATTTTTGATTCTAATTGTTACCTTTAAATTATATTTATGTATAATTATTTGTATTATGATGATGACGTATATTGCAGAGAAAATATAAGGGGGCGATGAAGAAAAGCATTCTTTTAAAAGGGGTTGACGTAAGAAAAAGGATGGAAATCCCTCATTTAGACTATGGCTTATGAAAACCACTACCAACAACTAGCGAGGAAAATCCTTTGAAAGTCCCTACTGAATACCAGTAAAGATAACGTCTACCTAAAAAAAATAGTGGAAAAATGCTTTGTATTTGTTTACTTCACTACCTTCCAAATTAATTTATCTTTAAAACATTAAATAATTTCTTTTTAAAAATATTTTGTTAAAAAATGATTTTCTTAATGGGTCAACAATCAAATACGACAAAATTTGTTTTTTTAAGGAGTAGAAAATCAAGTTAAACTTGAAATATAAACTCGTTCTATGATTTTTATATTTTTTTATTTAAAAACCGGATATTTTATTTGAAATGTTTATTTAAATTGTTCTATATAAACGGTTGAAAATAAAGAGTAAAATGATGAAAATATTACGGATTTTTATATTAAAAACATGATATTTTGGATAAAAATAATATTTTGTCCTTAACAGATCCCTACGTATTTCTTTTTATATTACAAATAGGATATTTTGGTAAAAAAAAAATAGATTAAAATATCATTTATCGGTTACAATATTAATTTTGAAATATCTATGGTCAACAAGGTCACCATATAGTGACGCATTATTCAAAATGATTTTTATTTTTCTCTGAAACAATTTTTATAAAATAGATTACAAAATTTTATAATCAAACACCAAACAGCCGATCCAAGATCGTACGGATTTGTCATTTTTTTTTTTTTGAGATCGTTTTTTATATCATAGAGAGTCCCATATTGTAATGATATCGAACACGCCCCATATTTAAACTAAATTTCTTTTAAATCTCCCCAATTTCTTCCCTAGTTTTCTTCTTTTATTAGACTTAAATAGTTTCAGAGAAAATTGCATAGCATATCTCAAATGGCGCACCCAGTAGGATAACCCAATTTTTTCTTTATAGCTTATAACTTCGTTAGGTGAAGACATGAAAGAAATGCCGATTAAAATTGAAGCAAGTTTTATACCTGAACGAAGTTGTAGCTTTTCGGAGAAAAATATTAGGTTTCTGTATAGAGGATGTATCATATAAAATTCCCACGTCAGATATTTATCTTGAGAATTGTTAGAGGACATGAATGGTTATACTTTGCAGATTGAATTGTATTCTTTATTGTAGAGGATGATCTAAAAAAAAACCTCGTGTGACCGACAATGTGGTAAATGTAACAAATTAGAAATTGTACACCAACTACAGCACAGAGTTTGTAGGAACGAATCACTTTGAGTATGTAGATCTTTGATGCCTGCAGATATACATCTGATATATTTAGCGAGCCTGTCCGGCAAACGGAAGCCGTAGGTTCGAATCCTACCGCAGTCAATGAAAATGTCTTTTTCGTATCAGTTGATTCTCGGTTATTTTGTTTATTTGAATTCTGAGAGGCCTAAGTTATTTGCTACTGTTTTGCGATAATTAGGAAAAAGTTACCATAAAGTTGGTTATATGCGGGATTTCTTCACGAAAGCTTGTAGCTTTCTAATAATTAATTTGGAAAAAATATACATTACCGGCCATTGAAGAAAGCAACTATTAGAATTTCAAAAGATGGAATTTTTTCAATATTCAATACCCTTAATGCTACCGTAAAAACTTCTACATATAACAAAGTTAGGATAACAATAAGGTATATAAGATGAAAATCCTCATTAGAATAAATGTTATAGGGAGAATAAAATCAATAGAAACGATATTTAATGAATTGCCTATAAACCTGTTTACAAAAGAGTCCAATTTTACCTGCCCGTTTCCGATTATAATACGGGCTAATTCTTATCATGCCTGCTCCCTGTGAATCAGTTTGTTAGTGAACCAATTTCGATACGGATGTTCGGTTGCAGTGGTTGTGGAAGTAACATTGAAAAAATGCCGAAAGAGAAGCCTATAACTGTAGAAAAGCGATCGACTATTCTCACATTGCACGAGGAAGGATATTTCGTGCACGTGATTACAAGTTACAAAATCAACTGTGCATTAAACTATTCGCCGATACGGAACCACCGGGACATCGCCCAAATCGGTCAAGATTGACAACGCGTGCGAAAGATCAACGCCTTACAGTGCTAAGCAAACGAAATCGGCGATTGACAGCACCCGAAATCGCAGCAGAAATCAACAGAGGACGCGAACGATAGATTTCTATAACCACCAATAAACGCCGTTTAAGAGAACCCGGTCTTCACGGTCGCGTTGCAATAAGTGGAAACCGCCAAAAACTACAGTGGGCCGAAAATTATAGAAAATTGGAGAATCCAAGTTCGAAATGTTTGGTCAGAAGCGCAGAGTTTTCCCGAGACAAACGAAAGACGAAAGGATGTTCCCACAGTAAAACACGGTGATGGTTTAGGGTTGTTTTAACAGCGCGGGGACCGGATATCTAGTAAAAATCGACGGTATTACGCGCAAAGAAAATTATAGGCAAATACTAGAAGAGAATGCTTTTAACATCCGGATTGCGGTTAATTGGGGAGAACTTCGTGTTTGCACTTGAAAACGGCGCCAATCATCCACGAATCTGTAAAGATTATCTAACGTCTCAAGCTGAAGAGAACGTTTTGCAAATCATACCCTGGTTCCCGCATAGTCCGGTTTTGAACCCCATCGAATTACTGTAATATGATCTCAACGAATACGAAAAATCTATCCAACTTCGAAAGAACATCTGTTGCGACTTCTCAAAATTGAGTGGAAGAACATTTCCGGTGAAATTCTAACCAAACTAACAGAACGCATGCCACGAGTGGTCCGAGGAGATTATTTTGTTTTATTTTGTTGTTATTCTTCTTCTTATTTATGTTTTTATTTCTAGCAATAAGTTTTTATTTTCTTTTGCATTATTACCATTTTGCAATAATTCACTAATTGTCCTAACTTCAATGGCCGGTAGTGTACTTTGTTCTGCAATTAGCCTTCGTCGAAATTCAGAAATCTTTATATTTTAAATTAAAATCTACATAACAAACATAATTTCATGAAACATTTTACAAAAATGTTGAACCCTATACTATCAATTCATTCACGGTCTTTGCACCTTGTTCGTTTCAATTGTTTACGACATCCAAATAAATAAATTCAACATGGTTAAAATGGTAATTCATTAAGCCTAACCTAAAACAGTTAAAATATAACTTAGATTCTTTCAAAATAAGTGATTCATTTGTATTAAGGTAATAATCTTGAAAAATAGCAGCGTCATCTGCATGATCTTAAAAAATACAGTTCTAATTCATATCCTCCAACAGTCCAAGGGAGTTCTAAATGAAAAACCCCATACGATATGTAATACTAGCTAATACTATTTACAAGTTTCTTGCGATTTCATTCTTAAATATCTATTATACATATTTATAATATACTTTTTCCTTTTTTTTTCATAATAATAATATAATTTTATATAAAAAACAATAACTGTACAATAATAATATTTATTTATATATAATAGTTTTTTAAATATATCTCGTATATAAAGCTTTTTCTTTCTTATCGATTAAATCTTTCTTCCTTATGCTATTCATCTCAATACTACGATAAAAAATAAAATCTAATCCGATTAATGTTAATTATTTTTAGCTAAAACTGTTACCTCGCAACGATATGGATAGAAGCTGCTGTATAAAAGAGATGGCTTACGATAGGGGGACCGAGGAGGCGGAGATTTTAAGGAGAGGAAAGCAAAGTAAAAGGCAGGATTAATCAGGATTAAAACTATACAAAAAGAGATTTCTTTTTTTTTGGCCTCTTTCAATGTTCTAGCCCACTTTCTCTCACGTCTAAGGGTTTCGATGTATTCGGGTGCTGAGTTTAAACATGCGATGGCTTCGTCAGGGATTGTTTTCTTCTAGGATTTCACGGAATGGGGCGCGACACATCGGGCAATCGGTCAGCTGTGACGCGCAAGTCTTGCAGAATCCACTGGAATACAAAAATGATCACATTTACTTGATCGAGAAATATTTGTAACAAAATTTACTTGAAATCAAATAATGACCTGATTTAGGACTATTTTTATGTATATAAGAAGGTGTTTAGTTTATAATATAATAAATATACGAGGTGTGGCGTTTAAAACATCGATTATCTGAATACTGGGAATTATTACTAGCTGAAAATTGGTCTTTGAGGATTTTTGAGACTGGTGTTTCAAATAAAAATATTGACAACACTGATTATTTCCGGTTATATCGGAAAAGAATATCAACTTGTTTATTTTAAATGGAACATCCTGTATATGTTTTCATATTTTGATAGCACACAATGCTCTACATAAGTTCTGCTGTTTTTCACGCGAAAAACGGATTTTAATGAATTCTGACGTTTTATTGACAGCGAAATAAAAATTCAAAAACAGAGAAAGTGTTTAAATTACAAAGTTGAAATTTTGTACTACAGTATAAAGTTAAAAAGTTATAAAATTAAAAATATAGGGCGATAAAAAAGTTATTGACTTACATTAACCAATAGGACGCAATAACTCACTTCTTTTAAATGGAACACCCTGTATATTGTCGGGGTGTATGGTTTGTCTGACTATTAGCGTAGAAAGGGGTGCTCTGATAGTAACACAACATAACTTAGGCATAAGCAATTGTCAAATTGTTAGAAAATTACATTAAAATTCCATCTACTGTTGATTATAACATCAAAAAATACAGTGAAAGTGGCAGTTTTCTAAATAAAGTAAGTGGTAGACCAAGGGCGACAACATCGGCTCGAAATATTGCAATCGTGGTGTCCAGCAAGCGAAATAGAAGAAAAAAAGCTCCAGAAATCGCCGCAGAAATCAAAACTGTACTTCCGAAGCCGATTAGTGTGTCCACGGTTAAACGTCATCTGCAAAAAGTCGGTCTACGCGGACGAATTGCGATGTGAAAGCCTTTGCTTCGCCAAATTAATAAGAAAAAGAGGTTACAATGGGCACGTGAACATTGAAATTGGACGGTAGAAGACTGGAGCAAGGTAATTGTGGACCGACGAATCTAAATTCGAGATTTTCGGTTCGCGAAGACGAGTGTTTGTAAGGTCTGCAGGTGAACATGCACTAGAGCAATGCGGTCTCTACCGTCAAACACAGTGGTGGTTCGGTAATGATTTGGAGTTGCTTTGCTGGTACATCCGCAGGTGATCTCGTAAAAATTCAAGGCATAATGAGAAAAGAGCAATACAAACACATCTTAGAGGAAAATGCAATATTCTCTGGTGTAAGAATTTTGGGTCAGAATGATGAAAACAACGCAGTTCGACAACAGCGTATTTATCGATTATATTCGCCAGCACGAGTTCGTTCGACAGAGCCAGGGCGGATGCGAGAGGAGATACAGCAGTTGCTTCTAACATTTCAGGGTGTACGTAATGCTCGCGTGAAGCAATGGTATTTCGCTGGAAATTCCTTTTTCTTTTATTTCATCAGAATATTTTTCATTTCTTATTTAGAATTACTTTTTGGTTTCGTATACGCCTCCTAGCACCAACAACATAAATATGAGAACTCATTTTCAACCTAATTTGCGAATACATAATACGTAAATTCCGTAATCGTTCTCTGTCCCAACGAAGTTATATGCCTACTGCCTCTGTTAACGCACTGAAGGCATTCGCTGCTGGATGAGACGAGTGTAACCGTAGTAGTGGGGGATGCGGGCGTTGAGTCACAATCGCCACGATGCACATGCGTACATAGTATTCCACTGTTGCAATTGAAAGATTTCAATGTTTAATTTCAGTTTGTTGGCTTGCTATGTTTTGAATTTATTTCTAACTTGAAAACATTGAAATGATTCCTAAACTATTAAAGTTAGATGTAGGGAGTGTTGATTAACTCTTATAGAGAATAATCACACAAATCGTATGCGCTGATAATATACAATGTGTTCTATTTAAAATAAGTAAGTTATTGCGTCTTATTGGTAAATATAAGTTAATAATCTTTTGCAACGTCCTGCATTACCCTGTTTTTCCATTATAAGCCGCGGCTTCTTGTAAAAAAAGTGTTTTAAAGCTGCGGCTTATAATGGAATACAGCTTATAAAAGAGCGAGGCTTATAGACTTTCATAAAATGCACTTTTTAGATAGTTTTTTTTTTTCATTTTTAAAATTTTCTTTTAGTAAAAATGCTTCGTTAAAATTACAAACTTACAGAATTTACATACATTTACCAAGATAATTATGATCTTTAAAGTTGTAAAATATATAAAACTACGTACTTCATTTTCTATAATTATCTATCAAAATAAAAAAAATAAAATAAATCAGAAAAACCAAGAAATATTCGGTCAAAAACATTTTCACGACTGAAAGAAAGTTTTTGAATGAAATATTTATACACATAAAAAAGCAAGCAATAACCAAGGTAATGCTAGTATAGCTCATGGTATTGGTGGAATCACTCCCGGCAAAAACAATGTGAGAAGAGAAAAGCACTAACGCTTTTTGCTCCTACCCATATCGTTGTTCATCTCTCAGTTTACAGCATTGAAATATTTCCTGGCGCCACATAGTGCCAAGAGATATAGTCATACCGTTTAGAAAGTAGCGACAGAAACCGGAATACAGATGTACACTATTAAATTATCTTTCATTTTAAATTTTATACCTTCCTTGTGCCCACTTCATCGCTTAACAAGTGCATATTACCTTTGCTTCTAGATTGTATTCACAGAAGATACTTACGAATGTTCGCAAGGTAATAATTTCACAGAGGCTTTCTGGTCGTAACACAACGTGCAGCTGTCTTCGCGGACGCTCTGCTGCCTTAACTGTTGGAGGAAAATGTGCCGAGGCATGACCACCTTGTTTTCCGGTCTTAAGGAGGCGGAATCATTGAACGTGGAGTATTGTTGCGCGGGGAGATGCTTGAAAGGTTCCGCTCCGAAGTTAAAGCGGCATTGTTGGAACGACATAAAGCTGGCGGCGGCGAAAAAGCCAGTTCTAGAAAGAAAGCGGTGATCGTATGGTTAAAAACGCTGTATTTCTGACGTACTTCTTATGTGTACTTGTGAATTATTGTATACTACTAGAGTTTGTTAAAAAGGTGGTACCGGATGGCAGTAGCGTAGCGGTAGCGGCGTGGGTAGGGGCAATTTTCAACTCGTAGTCGATCTCGACAATACCGCGAGAGAGTTTAAAGCGACAGTACGTTGCACGCTGCACGCCAAATAAGTACGCGGAGATGGGACGCCCGAAGGGTGTAACGTTCCCTTCGAATGTGAATAAATATCTCAGGCATTTCCCCGGATTCGAATATAGAAATCCGCATATTTATTGCACAATATGTAATAGCGGATTGCTAAGTCGCGATGGGTTTGAATGTAGAAAACATTGTAAAAGTAAACGTCATGTACTGAATTTAAGAAACAGCATTCCATACTGGCAATTTTTATATGATTTTATCTTTATGTTAAGTGTGTGCAACATCCCACAACATCTAGTATCTAATGAACACTTTCGTCTTTTTGGGCTAAGTACGTTGCCTCATGGAAGCTGCCAACATCTATGCAATTACGATACAATTTGCCACGTGTGCAAGGTACAGTAAAGGAATGTATAAAAGACGAGTTGAGAAGTAAGAAAATTTGCCTATGTGTGGATGACACAACTGATGCTCAGAAACACAGCGTCATTCATGTTGTAGCGCGTCCTTTAAAACGTGATGGTCCACCAGCTTCATTGTTGTTACCCAGTAAAAGGATTCAGAAAACTAATGCAGAAACCGTTATTAAGATAGCAAAAGATTCGTTGAGAGAATTTTGTATCACAGGAACCTAAGTCACAATGTTCGTTACTGACGGAGCCGCAACAATGCTGAGAGTTGGTAGGATGTTGAAAATATGCTTTCCGACTCTTCTTCACATAACATGCCTCATACACGCATGTTACCTCGTAGCAGAAACCATTCGAAAGAAGTGGATGGATAAGTTAATAACATCTATCAAAAAAGTGTTCATCAAATCTCCCAAACACATCCGTGTATTCAAAAAATTGTGTCCGAAATTACCACCACCACCTCAGCCTGTAATAACGCGATGGGGAACATGGCTCCAGGCAGTATCTTACTATCAGAAATATTTTTCACAAGTGAAAAATGTCATCTTGAAACTTGATTCAAATGATTCTGCAGCAGTTCGAGATAGTCAGCAACTTTTTTCCAATTCGTACGTTCAACGACAAATAGATGAAATTTCCATGAACTATTCTGAAGTTGCACAAGGTATTGAGCAATTTGAAAACAGTCACTTATCTGCACGAGACGCATTAAATTGCATAAACAATTTACAAGCCGCTCTAGAAAACTTGACGAACACTATAGGAGTCGATATTGCTCAAAAATTTGGTGCAATTTTAACGAAAAATCCCGATTCACAAAAGGTTCGGTCTATAACCGAAAATCAAGAGTGCCCAGATGAGGAAAAGGAATAACTGACATTTGCAAATCTTACTTCACTGGATGTCGATCGATCATTTTCGAAGTATACGACAACGTATTCACAACACCGTCGACGGCTGAATGAATCGACAATGGAAGCGTTGCTGATGTTGTAATTCTGCGCAGCTTACCAGGGCGGTTGCCAATTGCCACAGTGGACATCAAGACGACAGGAAAAGGTAACAATATTATTTTTCACTAATATTGTATATTACGTACCTACTTGTATGCGGTGCGCCACTGCCGGTACCACCTTTTTAACAAATTCTATATACTTCCATATTATGTTACTTATAACTAGATAAGCTCACATTTTAGGTAACTGGTATCGCTTACTGTACGAGGATATAGCCGAAATATGTGTACTAGATATACACAAGTTTCATTTATATTTAGCTACAAGAGCTTGTATATTTTATTTGCAAGTCGAAATCCTTTTTGTAAAATTGTTTCAATATATGTTTGTCCGGGTTTCTTTTCAATGTACAATCAATTTTTGTTGCCAATCTAACTAAGAATCGCCGAATACTGTCTTTAGTTTATTCACAATATAATACATGCGGTAATTATGCAAGGTTCAGCAAAATATTCTGTGAATGCGTGGGATATTACAAAAACAACAAACACTGTGCATATTTTTTAAATTAGTGATTATTAAAACGTATTAATTCCTGATTAGATGCTAAGATTGCCCAGACGTAGTACTCCGATCACACATAACCAACGGAAATATACCATCATATACCCCTAAAGAATGTGTTGCATTTTCGCAACGTTGGTATTTATTGGGTTAAGGTAGTGTGACATATTTTAATAGATAAGTAATGCGGAAACTATAAAGTTATAGAGTCCGTTTACTTTCGGAAGACACCAGCGCAAAGACGCATTTTAGGATTAAAAAGAGAAGTTGGTGCTAACCGAGAGAAATAGCTATGTATTTCTCACCTACAGTAAGACCAACAAACATTTACCTCATTTCGGCGTCAGTTGTCGATGTGTTGTCGTTGAATTCGTTTCGTACTCTCTACTTTTAATATTGTTATTGGCGTACTATTTATTAAAAAATCAGTTTTTCTCAAAACTATTTTGAATTAGGGGTAATTTTCTACTGTAAGTATTTTGTTTTAAACGGATTTTAATGAAGTTGTATTCAATAATTAAGTTACAGGTGAGAATGTCCGAATCATCGAACATCGCTAAGAAGGGACAAGTTTTGCATGAGCAATCACGAAACATTGTTTTTAATGTCTACAACTATTTTAAAAAATATAAGACAGAAGGGATGATGATATTTTTTTTAAAGTATTTTTAATACTATTTACATATTCATATATCAGTGAAGTCATTATGTTTGCTTACAGGTAACATTTTAAGTATTGTTAGTGAAGCTACGGGAATATCTAAAAGTACTCTTGTCAGAATTATCCGAAAGGGTAATTCTGTTGAAGCAGAGCAAAGTGGCAGTTCTTCAAAAGACAATGTTGTAAGACATTCACCAAAATCTACTGTGGATAATGCTAGGGAAGCAGTTTTACGTCAGGTTATTCACAATTTTCACATAACTGACAAACAGAGGCCTGCGTTAGATGCTGTATATAATAAAATACAGTCAGATGATACCATTGGTTTTGTAGGCAAGCGCAGCTCTTTAAGAAAGTTAATATTAAAATTAGGATTTAGGTACGTACTAATATTAAATTTATTATTATTTTAGTAATTAATATATTTTAAATAACAGGTGGAAGAAGACTACTGATAACCGAAAGCTTTTGATGGAAAGATCAAATATACGTGAGCTAAGATCCTCATATATCCGAAATGTTACAAATTATCGGTTACAAGGTCGACCAATCGTGTATACAGGCTTTTATTTGATGTTGAAAAACTAAAGTATTGTATTTTAGACGAAACATACCTCTATGCCAGTCACACAACTCCATATGAATGGGTTGATAACTCTAACAATGGATTTAAGTGCCCTATATCAAACGGGAAACGTTTAATAATTGTACATGCAGGTACATTAGTAAAATTTCTTCTAAAATTTTTAGCATGTACTGTATATTTATTGTTTTAGGTAGCGAACATGGATTTATTGATAATGCCTTGTTGATCTATAAGTCCGGCCAAAAAAGTAGAGATTATCATGACAATATGAACTTCATAAATTATAAAAGGTGGTTAGAAAAACAGTTGATTCCAAATTTGCCACCTAAATCTGTTGTTGTGATGGATAATGCAAGCTACCACAACGTTCTCTCAGTTAAACATCCAACTACTAACAGCAAAAAATCGGAAATGATAAAATGGCTAAGTGAACGTGGCATCATATTTAATGAAAATTTGACAAAAGTTGAATTGTATAGATTAGTACATATGCATAAACCAAATTACAAGAATTACACTATAGATTCTATATTTGCAAAAGACGGACATACAGTGTTGAGAATGCCCCCATATCATCCGGAACTCAACCCTATTGAAAAGATATGAGCGATTTTAAAGGGCAGAGTAGCATCTAAAAATATAACTTTTAAACTAAATGATGTCGAGGAACTCGCTAAAGAAGAATTTGGAAAAATCACAAAAGATGAACGGTCACATGTTTGTCGGCATGCAGTGAATATTGAGGAAAATTATATACAAAAGGAACACATAATGGATAAGCTTACCGATGAACTTATTATAAACCTTGATGATGACAGTGACAGCGATTTTGATTTTTCTTCTGATGATGATTAAATTAAAATTATATTTGATATAGTTAATTTAAATATGTATATATTATCTTTAAATGTATAATAAATAAAGGTGTAATTACATTCCGATTAATCTTTTTTTATTAAGTAAAAATATTAATTATTATAAACAACAGACAAAACATTTCTCACCTATTTTTTTTTTTTGCGCACTGAATATTCCTACTTTTCTTTTAAAGAAATTGTTTAATACATGAAGTGAAATGAAAAATTAAGAAAAAATACATTAATATACACATAAGTAAGATTTATGCTATTACTAAATACTATAAATATAAACTGTAAATACTATCAGAGTCTAAATTTGTTTTGTATAAAAAATTACAATTATATACAATTTAATACACGTTTAACCTTCTCGTATACTTTTAAAAAGCGCGCGTATTTTGGTCAACATATTTAAGACGGTCAATACATATCAGCTGACAATTTTCGCGCAGCTTGGGTGTCTTCCGAAAGTAAACGCAGACTATCTACATTAACAACGGAGATATCCCGCAAATACAACGAAAACATATAATGCACGATACGAACTATAAATATCGTACATATTAAGAGATTGAATTACTTATTTAGATCGCCTCAGTTCGCGTATAGACTTACTTTGCCATTGTGAACACATGCGTACATGGTGGTAAACTCACTCCGTTAACTGAAAAGATAATCTGCTGGCTCTCGAGATCCAGCAGGCAACCGAGGATGTCCCCGGATTGCCATCTCGGCAACGTCTGCGGTTCCGATTTAGCGTTGTACCATATCAATCGCCTGCAACCGTCGTATGCTAGCGAAAACTTATCGTCTCCAATACCGTAACCTTCCTAAAATAGAAAAGATATATCTAATTTTCTCTCAAATCAAACTTAATTAAAGGAGATGAATAAGGCAATTAAACACAAAGATGTAAATTGTATGTAACGACCTATACGGCAGTAGTCTGAAGAGCTTCAAGCCTCAACATGGTGATGGCTAAAGCTGGCCACGAGCGGTACCGCGCAGTAGCGTAGAGTCGACCAGACCTCGCGTTCCACTAGAGTTATTCTGCTAATAGAGATGTTCGCTGCCGCAAATAATTTCGCTCATCTTTTAAATAAAAATTAATAAACACGTGCTCAAACACTTACCATTTTAAGACGTCCTCGTGAAATCACAAAGTGAATAATGTCTGTTCAATATCTGCAACATTAGATATGTTTCAACTGTTGTTCGGCAAAACTAGTACGGCATGAGGAAAAAATGCGTTTATATGCAGAGAACGAACGTTCTACATCTAGTGACGGTAATATTTGCGTAGTAAAATAATCTTTCAAATAACTTAGCGATTCTGTTGACGCACCTTCACAAATGTGTCTTAATGTGCCAAAATCAAAATCTTTCTCAAAAACGCTTTCAAATTTTTCTAGAACAGAACATTTTTGCGTCTTCAATCGCGCATAGCTGTGCGTGAACATGTTGCACTATTTGTAGAGATTTTCTAACGGGACCGCAGGATTTGTAATTTTTCTATTGCATCTGCTAGCCCGAAGTAATTGTCGTGAATGATTTTTAAATCCATTTTAACCTGACTATCTTGAAATTTCGACTGGCTTTTCTGGATGCGGCAGCTTCCTTTGTATCGAATTGTAAAACCACGTTCTTAATATTGTCAACATATTTATGATAATAAAACGCGGCCTGTAACCATGTCCCCAACGAGTTAGAATAGGTTCTGGTGACTCTGGTATACGGGGGCACAGTCTGTGAAATTCGCAAATACGTTTCGGTGATTTGACAAATACTGCTTTGGTAAGCGCTATTAATGCGTCTACCTCAGGATAACATTTTCTGATACTATCCGCCACAAGATTGAGAGCATGAATTTTACACGTAATGTGTAACAAATTAGCAGAATGCTTTTTAAGAGACCGGCCTACAGAAAGCATGTTTGCAGCACCATCACTCACTAGCATCAAGAGTTGGTTTGTTGAAAGTTCAAACTTGTCCAATGTATTTAACACTAACTTTGAAATTACTTCGGCAGTACACTGTTGTATTCGTTTGCAGACGTTTTTTGCGATAGTCATGGATAGAGTAACCTAAACTTGCGGACTCGCATAGGCGTCGGTATTACGGGTTAATATAAGAATACGAAAAATTCATAAATAAACTAAACCGGTAGAGAAGCAGGCATGTAGTGTCGACCTTGAATATAAATCATGTTAAACCGCGCTGAGAGAGATTTCGTTTTAGTACCGGTTGAGCTGTTGCAGCGATTAGTCGAACGGTCAAGGTTATGTACTTACGTGTCGCTTTTGAAAATATAGCTGGTGTTTTTTGTGTGTTGTAATATTATACTAAGTACATAATTAGTGTATCGTTTCATATAGAACTAATATTTACATACCTAAGAAAACAATGCTCGTAATAGATTTGCTACTAATGTACATAAGTATGTGTCACTTTTTCCCCATTTAAAATATGACGGTAGTGCAGTTTTTTGCTTAATATGCAATGTTCGTTTGGCTGCATTGGACAGAACTGATTCCCAGAGGCATGTCAATAGTACTAAGCATATGAGAAATGCAAGAACTGAAATACCTTATACACTATTCCTCATACATTTATTAATTATGTTTACCTCTTGTAATCTTCCGTTGTCGTTGGTGAGAAAAGCAGCTTTTAAAACGTTTTGGCGACAATACGTTCCAAAGTACCCATTACCCTCACAAACACAATACAGAATCATTTGCCGCGAATGAAAGAGATGCTAGAAAATGTGTGTAAACGTGATTTGTGTTCCAAAAAAATATGGATTACCGTGAATGAGACGACCGATATAAAGAAAAACAGTATTGTGAATGTAATAGCTCGCGTTTTATCTAGCGAGAACACAGCATCTCGATATTTGTTAGCTTGCAAACGTGTTCAACAATGTACCGCGGAAAATATTCAAAAAGTGATAATGAACGCTTTGAAAAAATTTAAAATTGCCAAAGATCAAGTTGTGATGATTGTGACAGATAGTGCAGCAACGATGTTAAGTGTTGGGCGATCCTTAAAACATATATTTCCTAACTTAATACATACAACCTGCGTGCTGCATGCTTTGCGTTTAGTTGGTGAAGTTGTTCGACAACATTACGGAAACGTTGATCGGATGATTGGAAGTACTAAAGCAGTGTTTCGTAAATCACCTAAACGTTTAAAAGAATTTCGTAAATTTTGTCCAGGTATTCCAGAACCTCCTGAACCAATTTTAACGCGATGGGGTACTTGGCTGACAGCAGCTTCTTACTATTTGATCCATTTTCAACAAATTCAATCAGTTCTAATGCGATTTAATCGGAATGAATCCAAAGCAATTAGAGAAAGTCAAAGAGAATTTCAAATTCCTCAACTTTTAGAAGATTTAACAACAATATGTACCAATTATACAGTATTACTAGATGCCATCAGAAAACTACAATGTATTGAATTTGTCATTGCAGGAATCATTAGACATAGTGGAGAGTGTAAAAAATAAATTACATACATTAAATGATACGCCAGGATTATGCGCTAGTCAAAAGTTGGCAGATGTTTTAAGGAAAAATCCCTGTGGAAACATATGCAATGATGCAAGTTTACAGTAGTTCACATCCTGATGCCTCTAATTTGTTGAATAATTAGCAAGTAAGTTTATTTATGAATTTTTCGTATTCTTATATTAACCCGTAATACCGACGCCTATGCGAGTCCGCAAGTTTTGGTTACTCTAGCCATGGAGTTGTGTTAATCGACTATCTTGAAAAGGGAAAAACAATAACAGCGGCATACGCATCGTTACTTGACAAGCCGAAGGCAGAAATTGTGGAAAAAAACGACCGCATTTGAAGAAGATTAAAATTTTCTCTCGTCTTTCACTTCAGCGGTCGCCATGACAAACATTCGTGAATTCGGGATTCGAATTCACAGACCACCCACCTTATTCACCAGACCTGACCTTCAAAGACTTTTTTTTGTTTTCTAGGCTGAAAGATTCATGCTCGAAAGAGATTTTCATCGAATGAGGGGGCCATCACATTATTAAACGCCTATTTTTCAAAAGAAGATGCCAACAACTATTTAGACGAATCAGAGATGGAAGCATCGCTGGAGAAAATAGATAGACTTACAAGGAAACTATGTTGAGAAACAAAACTAAATTTGACAAAAAAAAATTATTGTTTCTGTGTTAGACTAGAAAATCCTGATAGAAAAAAATACGTACGTGATTCAAGTAGTTACTGTTCTTCGTCGCCCAACCGATCTGCATCACGCCGGGTGTGATGATCATGACTTCGTAATACCATACGCCCTCGTCGGCCTGCGCGGTACATCGGACGCTTTCGAACGAGTAAGCGTCGCATCGTGCCTCCAACCCATCTGGTGAGATTTTCAGGTACTCGCTGACGTCGCTGGTGTTGAGCATGGCGTTGATGTGGGACATCTCGACGGTGAGAAATGAATATTTACGGTGATTCATCACAACTATCAACGATACCAAAGAAGATTCAATAAGCATAAAGTGACGTCTAAAAGTATAAACCCACCCCACTCCAACTTTTAAGCAATAAAAGCTAGAGACATAGGAGTGCGCTTTCTTCAGGAAATATAATACCAAAAAATAGGTAATAAATCGAATAATAATAACAGAACCAATCAAGAATTACGATATCTGAAAAGTTGTAAAATGCTAACCCTCTTAAGCAGCGTTATTAAGTAGGTTGGCGGGCTGCATCGGAATTACCAAATATTAAAAGTAGAAGCACCATTATCAGTATTATCACCCACTGGATAAGAGTGGTAAAAAGTTGACAGCATTAGATATGTTTCCACACTTGTCTCGTTGAACGATGTTCGCCGTGGTGAAAAAATATGTTTATATTTTGAAAAAGATCGTTCGACATCTACAGATGTAACACATGCATGATTAAAACACTCTTTGAATTCAGTTAATGGATTAGTCGATGCACCATCACAAATCTGTTTTAATGTGATAAGATCGGAATCTTTCTTTAAAACACTCTCGAACTTTTCTAAAACGCGATTATATTTTGCGTCATGTATAGTGCGTATTTCGTCCACTATTTGCAGTGACTCCACTAACGACAACGCTCTATTTTGTAATTGTTCTATTGCGCTATGTAATCCTTTATAGTTGTTACGAATAATTTGTAACTCTGCTTCAACAGAAGTACCTTGAAATTTTGTCTGGCTCTCCTTAATAGTTGCAGCATCGGCAGGATTGAATTGTAGAATAACAGCTTTCACATGTTTGAAATAGTCAGCATAATAAGGAACTGCCTGCAACCATGTTCCCCAACGTGTAAGAATCTGCTGTGGTCGTTCACGAATACCAAGACACTGTGCGTGAAACGATCGAAGACACTTTTTTTGTACTTGCTATTAATGCAACTACCTCGGGTGGACGTGGTCGAATAGTTTCTGCCGCAAGATGTAAAGCATGCACTTTACACGTAACATGGAAACACTTGCAACCGTGTTCAAGAAGAGAACGGCCTACCAAACGCATTGTCGCGGCACCATCGCTCGCAAACATCAACGCTTGACGTCGTGAAACTTGAAAGTTTTTTTACATACTATCATCCTCACAATTGCTGCACCAATACACTTTTCCAGTCTATTGCTAGCTAGTAGCAGTGGAAATGTCGGTTTGTGAGGGTCCAGTACACCTACTATAACATTTGTCTCGTCAACACATAACCAAAGCAACTGATTTTTTAATGTGGATTTGATTTTCTTTTCGATATTTTCGCGTACAAATAAAACATGCCTACGTGCCGTTTTCGTAGTTGGCAACTTCAACTCGGGGTTGTACTTATACCAAAAGTTCTGAAACGGTTCCCAGCACATCAAATATTTCTCGCACACTTTACAAACTTTTTAGTATCGTCGTAGAACAAATCCGGAAAGTCATAGGTAAACTTATTTACTGTGCCAGCAAAGAGTCATTTTCAGCATTGTGCACATTACACATTTTAAATTAATAATTATGTATTTATAACGAATAACACGTAACACAAAACACAACGCAAGCTCTCATTTCCCAAAATGAAAAAAAATGAACAAGCGGACGCTGATAAAGCGAGAAACGCCTATATATCATAACAGAGCTTTCGGGTAAAATCTTTTTTAATAAACGTGGCCAAAAGATAAATACTGGAAATGATATTGAGACTTGTAAGATGACCAGCAGATGGCGTAATAGTCACGACTATGTACAGGATTAAAGTGTTCATCGTGTTTTGTCTAACTAACCCAATTTCCTTTCCTTTGCGTTAAACACATTTTATTGTATCTTCTAAAGTAAAGTGGTGAGGAGACGTCAATTGTTTTTTTAAATAAATATTGGTTATTCCTGTTAGGCTTAAGCGATTCTAACAATCTTGATCTCATTTGAAAGAGCTTTATTTGACCTATGAAATGCAGTTCTGGTCTAGTTCTTATGAATTATATCCTCGCCACTAGAGGGCGTTATCTGACTTTATAACAAATAAAGCGGGATTTCGCAAAAATTTTAAATAGAACGATATGTATCTTTCCACGCGGAAAAGTAGGGAATTAAAAACTCAAAATGTCGGTGAAATCCGCGTCTCGATATCCTTTCTCTAGCCAGAGATATTCACAACATTTAAAAATTTGATGCACCTGGGCGACCCTGGCGCTTTGCCATTTTTTGTGCACTTTATAATTGATAGCACTTCTATCAGCGTTGTTTGAGGCAGGTCTTCAGCCTTGGCAGACTTCAAAAGCTGCATGGGGTCATTGATGTTTTGCTGTAATTCCTTGTCCTCCTGGTTCTCCATCGCCCCATCATGCAGCGTTTGAATATATTCTGCGTGGGTCTCCGTCTTCTGCCGGCCGGTATAGACAGTACCCGCGGAGCCCCTGAGAGCCTGTTTCGTATATTCCCCGTTTTCATTTTGATTCCGGTAGGTTGGTAGCCGCGCTACCAACGACACCACAGAATCTGTTAGAACGAATCTCTTTAAATACCTAAATATAATGCCTATTGACCATCTCGTTTGTCCAATATACGAGCCCAGGCTCATAATAGTTCGACCGGCACACATTTTTGGATAAATGCTTTAATACAATGCGAAATCTATACAAATAGTGAAAAAAATCGACAATACTATTACAGCTACAATAAAATATAGAGTTTCAACTTATAATAATTGAAAATTGTGTTTAATTTACATAATGGATAATCTTTGTATATCAAAGAATGTGACTCTCAACTGAAGAGTCATAATAGTACGGCCAGATTTTATTATTAGCAATAACCGTCTTAATTCTGCTAAACACTGTGTGCACAAGACTTCCACACTCTTCTGGTGAAATATTATCCCATATATTCTGCAAGGTAGCTCTTAATACGAGGGGGTAACCAAAAGAAACCGAACTGATGTTGTGGTGGACGGAGTTTTTATAGTACCGTGTTCTGCCGAGTCAGTAAGCTAAGCGTCGTCGTTAAAGAAGGTTCCGTTCGGCTTGTGTGAATTTTTTAGTGACACTTGTTTTGTGTGCTCGTCGTTTTTGCAATAGATCATTCTCGTGAACAGCGCCGTAAAGTTTTGCTTCTTGCTCGGAAAAACTGGCACAGAAACTCTTGAAATGTTAAAAACGGCCTACAAGGATGATGCTATTGGGAAAACTCAAGTGTTTGAATGGTTTTCTCATTTCAAAAGAGGTGAAATTTCAATTGTTCGCTCTGGTCGTCCTTTCACGGTCCAAACCGATGAAAATTTGCGAAATCATCCTGGAAGATCGACGACGGATCATTGAAGAAGTTGTGGAGCTGTCTGGAGTGACTTGGAGTTCAGTTCAGAGAATTTTAACAAAAGATTTGTGGATGAAAAGGGTGGCTGCCAAATTCGTGCCTCGGCTGCTGACAATTTTTGACCAAAAATGTCATGATCTCTTTGCCTCATCCCCACTACTCACCTGACCTTGCCCCCTGCGACTTTATTTATTTCTCCGAATGAAGAGGGGCATGAAAGGAAAGCGTTTTGCCGACGTTGCTGAGGTGAAGAAAAAAACGACGGAGGCGCTGTCGAGTATCACAGAAGACGAATTTAAAAAACGTTTTGAACGATGGGATAAATGATTGGACAAGTGTATTAGCTCCAATGGAGAGTACTTTGAAAGGGATTGTAAGATTTTTGTTAAAAAATTAAATAATTTTTTTTTTAATGAGTTCGGTTTCGTTTTGAGTATTATAATTTTTATATAATTTTCCACCATATGTATAGATTTCGCATTATATTAAAGCATTTATCCTAAAATGTATGCCGGCCGAACTATTATGAGTCTGGTCTCGTAGGCTTTATCAATTTTGTAAATTCCCGACCTTTCTTTCATATCCGTTTTATCCTTCGGATTGCGAGGTTTCTAAGTGTTTCACGAAGTGAAACATAGCATTTCCCAAACAGTGCTTTCCCCTTGTAAATTAAGAACCTACTAACGCAAAAAAATACATACACAGATTGTCTAAAGCCCATTGAGCGCAGAATCCCACTTGTCTCCTAACGTAATGGTCCTCGTTTTTCCATTTCTCCAATGTGGTAATCGGGCACGGGTCTTCTTGCTCTAATCGACGGATGATGGTCGCCTTATTCTCGCTGGTCTGGGCGAATTTCTCCAGCGCGATGAGGGAAAACAGAATGACGTAGGGATCCGTATCCGTATTCTATAAGAAAGCAATTGCTGTACATAATAAATTGTTTGAATTAGTTTAACGATTCGGGAAACGCTGCACTTACTAAATTCGTCAAGAGATAGTCTAAGGTGCCTTCGTTCAATATCCCCAGGCTACTCGGACCGGCTAATTTCTCAGCGATGCACCCTAAGACGACGCAGATGTTTCGTTCCCGCGGTGCATTCGTTCTGCCTGCGACGGCGCTTGCCGAGGATAGATTGAACATCTGAGCGACCCTCAGCACCGATTCCCTGGACGGTAGTGGACAGTCGTCGAGTAGAAGCGTGATTACTGACGGGCCAAGCGGATCGCTCATTGGTATCACGAGAACCATCGACTTCACCACTTGAATCCAGCCTTCTTCGATATCCGCGATGTTGTGTAGACGTACCATGGAAGGCGGTGGTTCTTGTTCACTATAATTAAAAAAGAAAATACGTCAAATTAACAAGGAAACGAAACAGAAGCAAGGATAAACAATGAAACAGTTCACTAAAACCCTTACTACAATACTTAACTCGTACGTGCGTCCGTGCGTCCAGAACAAGTTTTAGAGTACCCGATTAAGGATAAACAATTGAAATGTAGTCTAGGGGCAGTTATGTGCATGTGCACCCTTGGGAAACCCCGTATCACCAATGAGGAATGCTTACATTGACAACTATAATAATAATAGTAATAATAATAACCACTTATTGTCCTAGATAACAAGGTATGAAATAAATAAATATTCATAATCGTTAAGTTATTTGAAATATTATTTTACTTACGCAAATATTACGTCACTAGATGTAGAACGTTCGTTCTCTGCATATAAACGCATTTTTTCCTCATGCCGTACTAGTTTTGCCGAAACAACAGTTGAAACATATCTAATGTTGCAGATATTTAACAGACATTATTCACTTTGTGATTTCACGGAGGACTCTTAAAATGATAAGTGTTTGAGCACGTGTTATTTAATTTTTATTTAAAAGATGAGCGAAATTATTTGCGGCAGCAAACATCTCTATTAGCAGAATCACTCTAGTGAAACGCGAGGCCTGGTCGACTCTACGCTACTGCGCGGTACCGCTCGTGGCCAGGTTTAATCATCATTACAAAGAATTGTGCCATCTGCTTGTAAACATGTTGAAAAAAGAATTAAATCGGAGATGAAAGATAAAAAACTGCGGTTATGTGTGGACGAAACAACAGATCGTAAAAAACATTCTGTGGTTAATGTAATGGTACGTACAATGGAACCACATCAATCGTCACCTTCAATTCTATTAGCTTCCAGACGAGTACAACAGTGTACTGCCGAAGTAATTTCAAAGTTAGTGACAAATACATTAGAAAAGTTTGAACTTTCAACAAACCATGTTTATAAGTGATGGTGCCGCAAACATGCTTTCTTCTTAAAAAACATTGTGCTAACTTGTTACATATTATCTGTAAAATTCATGCTTTCAGTCATGTGGCAGATAGTATTAGAAAATGTTATCCTGAGGTAGACGCTTTAATAGCGCATACAAAAGCAGTATTTGTCAAAAACCCAAAACGTATTCGCAAATTTCACAGACTGTGCGCCGTTTGCCTGAGCCACCAGAACCTATTGTTACAGGTTGGGGAACATGGTTACAGGCCGCGTTTTATTATCATAAATATTTTGAGAATATTAAGAACGTGGTTTTACAATTCGTTCCAAAGGAGCTGCAGCTATCAAGCTGTTGGCGCAAATTGAGCAACTCTAATCTGTACTGGAATAAACCAAATAATGCTTGTCCCTCTTTAACCAGAGCTGCAAGAAACGATACACAAACATAGACGGCAAAAAACATGTTATACAGTTCCTTTTCAATTCAAAAACATAACCATATTCCTACTTGATACTTGCGTTAGAAATTAAAGTCAAATGTGTAGGCACCATGAAATTAAAAAAATAAATACACTTATTAAGATATCATTCAACCTAATAAAGGTGCAAATAATCTAGATAAATACCAACAATATTGTGGTATGCCTATCAATATCGAAATAAATGTAATTTATTTATCTTTCTGATCATTATTTGCTGGATTTTTTCTTTTTGTAAAATCGCATGTCATGGATTCGTTGGAATGGTTCACTCCTCGGAATTACCTTTTGTGGTAGATAAACAATAATAACTACTTTAAACAGGAAATCAGTTCAAACTAAAACAATGAGATCATCCAAACAAATTGATTATCAATGATTGTATTATTGTACAAGAGTTTTACGTAAGATAAAACATACATTCAATAATAATCATGCCAGATATGTAGCTTAACCTTGTTAAGCTTTAATTAGATTTTATGTTATATATAATACCAATAAAATAAAATGTATAACTCAATTATATTTACTACCAATCGTAATTAAGGTCAACTGAGGGTTTTATGTAAATTTCAATGTGATTATTAGAGTAACTTAAACTTGCGGACTCGCATAGGCGTCGGTATTACGGGTTAATATAAGAATACGAAAAATTCATAAATAAACTAAACCGGTAGAGAAGCAGGCATGTAGTGTCGACCTTGGATATAAATCATGTTAAACCGCGCTGAGAGAGATTTCGTTTTAGTACTGGTTGAGCTGTTGCAGAGATTAGTCGAACGGTCAAGGTTATGTACTTACGTGTCGCTTTTGGAAATATAGCTGGTGTTTTTTGTGTGTTGTAGTATTATACCAAGTACATAATTAGTGTATCGTTTCATATAGAACTAATATTTACATACCTAAGAAAACAATGCCTCGTAATAGATTTGCTACTAATGTACATAAGTATGTGTCACTTTTTCCCCATTTAAATATGACGGTAGTGCAGTTTTTTGCTTAATATGCAACGTTCGTTTGGCTGCATTGGACAGAACTGATTACCAGAGGCATGTCAATGGTATTAAGCATATGAGAAATGCAAGAATTGAAATACCTTATACACTATTCCTCATACATTTATTAATTATGTTTACCTCTTGTAATCTGCCGTTGTCGTTGGTGAGAAAAGCAGCTTTTAAAACGTTTTGGCGACAATGCGTTTCAAAGTACCCATTACCCTCGCAAACACAATTACAGCATCATTTGCCGCGAATGAAAGAGATGCTGGAAAATGTGTGTAAACGTGATTTGTGTTCCAAAAAAATATGGATTACCGTGGATGAGACGACCGATATAAAGAAAAACAGTATTGTGAATGTAATAGCTCGCGTTTTATCTAGCGATAACACAGCATCTCGATATTTGTTAGCTTGCAAACGTGTTCAACAATGTACCGCGGAAAATATTCAAAAAGTGATAATGAACGCTTTGAAAAAATTTAAAATTGCCCAAGATCAAGTTGCGATGATTGTGAGATAGTGCAGCAACGATGTTACAATTTTTATCTACATTTTTTTTCGATTAAAAAATGGTTTCTGGGTTATTCATTATTATTATTAATTTTGTCATTGTATAAAATATTGATGCACCAGTATTTGAATGTACGCGATATCTCACGATTCTTCGTAACCAAACTCCCGAATTTCCCATTCTCTAATCTGGCAACGCTGGCACAGGCATCCCCACCGTTCGCCAAGATATATGGCGGTTGCTATACGCATTATTAAAACGTTAGTCGTTCATTAAACAAACAAATTGAAAAGCGGATCGGATTTATGTTTCCACATTCCGAGATCGACTTATGTTTGTAGATTAACTTAAAACTTAAGGTATACAAGTTAGACTCGAGTTATAATTTGAGTTGAGAGTAGATATTGTTGAAATTACTCGAGTCAATGATATATTCAACAAGTTAGTGTACTAACAGGTTTTTAAATCCTTGTACCTTCAATTAATATAGGAAATGAAGCAGAAAATTTCAAAGTTAAAAAGGAATATTTCTATTTTAATAAGAAAATATTTCGAGATGAAAAGCATGTAAAAACAATTTAACGTAATGCCACTAATCAGGCACAATTTGAAAACAATTCCAGATGTTACCTGTTAGCAAATGTGATAATTATAATTAAGAAACTAATATGATTAAATGTATCCAATATCATACGCAAATGTTTTCAAATAAAAGCAATATCGTAACAAAAAATTGATAAAAAAACAATACTTACTTATCAACTAGGGCACCTATTACGTCTAACGTCTCTAACACTAAGCTGTCAACGGTGTCCGAGTCCACGTACGCTTTTTCCTGATTTTCCAAGTAATATGGTGCCGTAATGACTGGTGACGTTTGGAAGTATGGTACGTCGACTGCATGGTTATTGCACTGTGGTGGCACGTACGAATCCCTATCCTCATTCTTTCGTTTGCACCAGCAGCCACCCATAACTCATTGATAAAGTCTATATTGATCGTATCCTTAATCCTAACTTAATCTAGCTACATGCTAGCGTTCTCTCTTTTGCGAAACTTTCGAGAGGTTTACGTCTGTAAAAAGGTCGCTTATTTTACGTCGGCGAGACCATGGACGTTACCATTTCGCACTGTCTTAACGCCTTCTGGACGAGAACTTTCGAATATGTCATATGGACTACGTAGACTACCGTTTTATTTACAATCATCTATAATATTTCAGGTCAATTTTAACGGTAATGGTGTCTATTTTATGAAAAAACCATAAAAAAAGAGGTAAACAATACTCTTTCTTGCTATGTTGCACTATTGTATTTTGGGTTAGAATCCTCAGAGCCTCAGATTTAGAACTGTCACATTTGTTCACGCACTGAATGTCTGACCAAATTCGAAAAACGTAAAACCCTTGGTTATTTTATAGATACCAACAAAATGAGTAGATCGATTGAGTTCCCCGAATTGTTTTATTGGAAAAAGTAGGATCCATATCATGTATTAATCAACATATTTTCCCTTTGATCAAGCGCAAAATTGCGTCAATTCCCTTTTAAACTGCGTTAAAAGCTTAAAACCGATGAGTGTTGTATGGACATCTCTAATTTATTGTAACATCTATGGGAAAGCGATTTTTACCGTGTGACACAAAGGCCATTAGCATCGTAACAGAATGCTTCATTTAAATAATAAATTAGTCAGTAGAAATTGTTGCTATTATATTTGAATAGAGATATACTTTCTTGTTATCTATTACTGCCACGTATTCTATTAGGTTTCGTTTTTTTTTTTAGAAAATAGCATTTCGTTTCAACTATATAGGGCTACCAATTTCCCCGGACATGTCCGAATTTTTAACATGTCGGGGGACATCCCGTCGGGGTTAATGCGGTTATGCGGGGAAATCTATCTGGGTTGTCAAGGAAAAGAAATTCGCCTGGCTTTTGTTTGCCTACCGTTTAGCGCTATAAATTAGTTAGGAGCGGCTAAAAGGCGCATTGACTACCAACGTTGCCAAACTGTTCGTTGGAAGTGGCGCGAAATTTAAAAAGTAGAGAAAATTGTACATATTACACGTTGCGAAATATACCAAAACATACAATATTTTTTTATACTTTTCTTATCAATGCAATGCCCTTAAGTATATTAAAAGCATAATTAAAACGACATCGGTTAAAAGCTGTCATACATTTGGCGAAAATTACGAAGTGTTTCAATAAAAAAGTTTTTTTCTCGAGTGACGAAAAGGGGTTTTGGGGTCGCTGAATCCAAATTTAGAATAAAAGAGTTCTGTCACGTCTTTTTCGTATAAAATTTGAGTCGGATGCTATATAATCCCTGGCAATGTTAATCAAATACAGAAACAGTTCACTAAAACCCTTACCACAATATTTATTGTGTATGAGTATTGTGGTATGGGTTTTAGTGAACTGTTTCAGTGCCACAGATTTAGAGTATCCGATCAAATACAGAAAGTGGAATGGAAGGTTCCAGCAACACAGGGTCCATCGGAAAGTAGAGTTTTATGTATCTAACATCGCACGGAGGGGATGTCCAAGATTACTTTTTTGGTCATTTAACAAATAACCAGACGTGATGTTCACATATCTCTTATCAGTAGACATATAAGACCTAAAAAATATAAAAAGTGTTTCTGGAGGAAAACAAAACACCCATCTTCCTAACATAACCCAAGCGAAAACGATCACAGACGTGTATTGTACAGTATACTATTAAAAGTAAGGTTATATCCGTTCGCCATTCTCTAATGAACAATTTGGCAACATTGGTACCCAATCCTCCTTTTAGCTTGATTGGCTTGATCTTTATTTCCGGAACTACTAACTTAAATTGTTCGCGAATTTTAAAAATTTCTGCTTGGGAAGGGCGTCATACAATTAAGTTTCTGTTACGGAAGTAAGCGCAAAGGGGAGGTGCAAGTATAAAATAAAGCCTTCAAAGATCACATTTTTAGTACATTTTAAGATATCTAATAATTAGAGTTTAAATTCTTTAAATTTCGCGAATGATTTAAGTTAGTGATTCCGGCCATAAAGAAATATTCATCAATTTAACGTAATAGAGACGAAAATGCCGGAACTACCAACATAAATCATCGGTGAAATTTAGAAAATGCCAACTCTACTAATACTATAAGCGATTGTTTAATTTTTTTTTAAAAAGACTTAGTTAATATAGCGCCCAGATTTTGTCCGGATATTTAAAAGAAAATGTCCTGGGATAGGTTAACTATATCGCTAGTTGCATATATTTAGCCAAGTGAGCCAAACAACTCTGAGCACGCTTAATAACAAATTAAATTAATTTTATTTACTCTTTCAATAATTGCCATTTGTGAAAAGGAAAGTATCATGTAGGCAGTGGCGTAACTATCAAATTTTGCCCCCCACCAAAGATCTTTCAAAGATTTATTTATCATAACAGGAGCAAAAACATAGAAGATCGGAAGGCCCTTTGTTTAGGGCCCCTACGCATTGCGTGGGCTTGCGTGGGTATAGCTACGCCACTGCATGTAGGTAAGGATATAAGTCAAGAGTTTAAATAACACCCATAGATGAAATAATAAATAACGATAGACAAAGTAAAACAATTAGGTCAAACGAGTATAAAAATAAAATAAAGGGCTAATAATGAAGCATAAATTTAAAAATATAAAATCACTTGTTCGATAATATTGCATATCACTTTATTTTATTCGTTCCTTCATAACATTCTTAAAATATTGTCGGTCTATATTTAAAAAATGTGTATCTTATTTAGGGCCCCTACGCATTGCGTGGGCTTGCGTGGGTATAGCTACGCCACTGCATGTAGGTAAGGATATAAGTCAAGAGTTTAAATAACACCCATAGATGAAATAATAAATAACGATAGACAAAGTAAAACAATTAGGTCAAACGAGTATAAAAATAAAATAAAGGGCTAATAATGAAGCATAAATTTAAAAATATAAAATCACTTGTTCGACAATATTGCATATCATTTTATTTTATTCGTTCCTTCATAACATTCTTAAAATATTGTCGGTCTATGTTTAAAAAATGTGTATCTTATTTTTCTGTGCGGTTGTAAAAACCAAAAATAAATCCAGACAAAAAATTCAAGCTGTGAATGCACTTATATGAGAAGTAATGGCAATTTACAAATATTAAATGTGCGGTATAGAGACCGCTGTCTGGCGAGAAGTATATGAGGATATACTATAGTCGAATTTATCTGCCAATTTACTTAATTAGCGGAAGTCAACACTCAGGAGATGTTGTGAAAGTTATATGTCACTGATAATTAAAAGAAAATTATAATTAGAAAAGAAACATATAGTTACAAAAGTCCTGCATTCACTACTGCAAGCTTTAATCAAATCACAGAAATTAATATTTTCAAAAAACTTGAACTCTAATGTAGTTGCCGCATTATAAAACTAATAATAATAACATTAAAACTTGAGCCATTTTCTCCGATTAGTTTCTGTAATGCTGGAGCCACACTGGCGTCTACTACCGTTAATTGTCGCGTTATTTGACATCAAACATAGGTTTTCTAACACATCAAGCGATTTACCGCGTCATTCATCACGTTGTTTCGGTTAGACTTGCATTGTGTATTGTGAATGCAACAGGTTCGAGCTTCAAGCCTCATTTATGTCCGTTTCACACCACACGATTTATTGTCCAATTAATTGAACAAGTTGATCTTCGATTTTATTGTACCACGTAAAACAGGTATCGGTACGATTTCTTGAACAATTTATCGGGCGATTAATTGAATTGAATAGAACATGCTCTTATTTTTGCTACGATTTTTCACGAACATTAGTGTATTAATATCAACCTAGTAACAGAAAAATACCTACGAATTTTGTTTAGTGTTTTTAAAGTAAAGCGAGGTCAAATTTCGAAAATTTACGGGGATTGATGTAATGGATAATTTGAATTAACTAACCGAAACCGAAGTAAACAAACCTATATCTGTGCCCATACCAAAATTGTCATAACATTCGATGAAAACAGATTGCCAATCTGTTTTTATATGCAGATGAAAATTTCCTATTTATGAATTCCCCCGTTCAACTATTAATGAAACTAAAAAGGTATTCACGATCGTTAAAAAAATTGTCCAATTTATTATAACATGTGAAACAGCATATTTCTACCGATTTCTTGGTCAAGAACTTGCTCAATTAATTGGGCAATAAATCGCGGCGAGTAAAACAGGCTTCATTATTAGAGGTGTTTTAAATAGATCCTTATACAATATATCAAATTACAACTTCCGTCTTAAAATGATTTGATGGAAAAATTTTAAGAGTAAACGAAAGTTTTAGTAACCTTGAATGTATGCAACTAAACATACACAGAAGTTAATATAGGAAGTACAAAGTATTGTATTGCAAGTTCTGATGGAAAATACCGCCCAACTCATAGAACGCATCTTTCGCGACCGCAACAAAATATCCTTATTTTGGAACGATTAAAGATATAATATAACCTATATGAATTGGTGTTATCGCTCATTACCTAATTGATCTCTTTAGGTATCTACATGAGACACACTGTAATTTAAGATTTATAATGGGCATTTCTAAAAACTAAAATTTTATCAGATAGAAGAAGCAAATTAAGTTCAGCTAAAGTAAAACGATTATTATTTTTAAATTATAACATAGAGTTGACATTTTTTAAATTTCGCGGATGATTTGAGTTGGTAGTTCCGTCAATAAAGGACATATTCGCCAATTTCTTAAGGTGATACAGACGAATGTATCCTTTATTGCCGGAACTACCAACTTAAATCATCCGCAAAGTTTAAAAGATGCCAATTCTAGTTATATTTATTTTTATATAATCTACTTACTTCTTTAATTAATGAAGCTGTGATCTTTTTTTATGAATCTGTTTTGTTTTTAATATGTAGTCTATTTCTTAAAGATCTATTTTTATTCTTTTATTAGAGTACAATTTATTTGGAATAAATATTTAGTAAATAAATGTAGTTACATACGTCTTTATTTTACGCTGCTGTAATTAAGAATTACGTAACGAATTTGTAGTCTAATGGTGTTACGCTAGTAAAAATATTGGCTTAAAACGTAATAACCCTACAACGCGTCAAATGTAAGTGTAGCCATTTAATTTACCTCGTAGTTTGATCTATATTTTCTAACGCCTTAATTATTGCGATAATAGACGTTAGACATTAACGTTAGTGTAGCCCCAGCATAACGAAATAAAAATGCTAAACTCAATTCAAAATCTCACCAAAGTGTACATACAAGTTACTAGATGGCGCTTATTAAGCTATTTTACGGAAAGTAAAAGAGTGTGTGACTTATTTTACTTACTTTACTAAATTTTGAGCAATATTTTCAATTTTGTTATAGTCTTCATCAGCCTTCGTAGTGTGCAGAAGTGAAATTACTTACGAGATTAAAAAAATTCTCATTTCATTATAAAAAATGGTGGGGAATCATTAACAGAAATTTCCAAAATCGTCTGCAGACTACCATCGTCAGTTCACGGTCGGTTCAAACTGTTTTACGCAATTCCAGGAGTATTGAAAATAAATCTCGAAGTGGTCGTTCACCTTTGCTTTCCTCGAGAAAAGAACGAAATATAATTGAGATAATAAGATTCTTAAACATTTTCATTCGCCCCATCAGTCGCCAAATATGAATCCAATAGGATATTTATGGGATGAATTAAAAACAACTAATATAACTGGACCCAATTGCTTAAAGCGCGTTGGAGTGGCGAAATGGTACCAAATTTCCATGCAAGCGACTCAAAGGTTAGTGGAATTGATGTTTCGCAAAGTAGATGCTGTCATTAAAACTAAAGGCGGTGTCACAAAATACTAATTTGTTTTTAATTAGGTTAGAATTCATCCTTGTTTTCTAAAATATTAGTTTTTATAGTATTACAACCTGTGCTGATTTCAGAAAAGATCTAGTAATAAAGTAATAAGGGCAGCATCTAGACTTGCAACATAATTTTAAACATTTACCGACTACCAAAAGCTTTTGCTTTTCCATTTTCGCGAAAATTTTTAGCGCATGACCTTCAAAAGGATCCCCAACAAAAGTAGAAATTCAATAAAAAAAATTAAAAGTAGCTCATCGAATTGAAAAAAAAATTACCAACCTTTAACAATGTTCCGTACCTTCGAGGTCCCGTATCTTCTGAACAAGGTATTTCCACAAACTTTTACTGCTTCTACGTGACTTTGAGGGTCCTTTTGAAGGTCATGCGCAAAAAATTTTCGCGAAAATCAAAAAGCACGTTATCTAGAATTTTACAAAAATCAATATTGGAAAAACAGAGGTACTACCAATCGCTTGTGAAAAATTACGATATTAGATTAAATAGTGAACAACTGAAACAAGTTGAAAACTTCAAGTATTTAGGATCTATTTTGAACGCACATGCATATAATTAATTTTTATGTAAAATTATGTAAAATGAACGTTCTTCATTGTACTTTTCATACTTTGACAACTTGCCGTGTGTTTCATTTCTTATTAGCCGCTAACTGTATTAACAACTTTGAAATTTTCATTATTCTGAATTATTGGACAAACCGCTAAAAATAGGTATAGGGAAACCTAATATCGATTGATGCAGAATGTAATTCTGCATCACTTCTATTCATAATATACAGGTGTTCTATTTAACAAAAGCCACAAAAATTATTTCGAAATTGACAAAGTCAATACCTTCCTGATGATCACCCTATACATCTGGGGATAAAAACAATTTACTGACATCATCATCCACCCTCAGCCGATCCACACAACAAATTTTATTGGTAAATTTGAAAACATTTGGACGTAGGAATACTTTCAATGAAATATGTGATTGATATGTGATTTTTAATAGAAACAGCTGTAATTCTAAAACCACAAAACAGGCTACTTTCATAATCTGGGAATGAATGGAGTGTAGTTAAGGATCTTTAATAATGTAAAAATATACAGGGTGTTCCATTTAAAAAATTGAATTTTATTGCGTCATCTTTTTTATAAAACACCCAGCGTATGAGAATATATTTTCTAAAGATGCACAATTAACTTTATATTACATCCCCAAAATATCAAATTGCTATCTAGCATAACAGCCCGAGTAATAAAAGACGAACGTACTATTGCTGCATCCTGTACATCTCCCATACGATCATGCCAAGCCGTGAATTATCGAAACGCGCCTCGAAATCCCATCAAAACGTCATATGTGTCACCAATGTATCTGTCACTTCTCATCCGAAGAATGTTATGAAATCCTTGAATGAATGAATTTACGATAATCGTCCTTCTTCTGTCCGCGATAGTGCTGATAACTTCCGAAATTCCGGCTGTCGACGTCCCGGATCGATCTTCCGCTCCGGAATACCGGAAACCACTTTTTCGACCCGCCAAAAATCCGATGTCGAAGCGTTCGAAATGTGACGACGTAAAGTTTTTCGAAACCATCAGCGAAAGCTCTTCACCTACGACCACCCCAAAACGGGCAGCACCTGCTAAACGTAAGAATCACCAGAACTCGAGCAACAGCTTCGACGGTAACTACGATGAGATCAAGCTGTTACTCACGAAGCTGCTGGATAAGATAGGAACCATGGAAAAGGACCCAAAACGAGATACGGCAGAGGTTCCTCTACCGCTGCAAGTTTACCAACGTACAACGGCTGATAATATCGGTAAATCTAAATGCATTTTGTTGGACATAATTTAACGTTAATCAAATATTTTAAAGATATTCCTATTGCGGAAGTAACAGAAGCTTTTGCAGAACAGCCAACCTCGTATAGCAATAATAAAAAACGAAAAGTTAAGGGACGTGCCAGGAAAGATAAGAAACAGAGATGGGGCAAATGGACGAATTGGTCCCCGTGCAGCGTATCGTGCGGAAAAGGTCGCGAAATCAGATGGAGACATTGCTTGGAAAATTGCGATGTTGCAGAAACGGAAATGGAGGAAAAGACATGTCAATTACCAGCTTGCGGACCATCGAAACTCTTTGGGGTCATAAAACTGTAATATGCGTAACTGTTTTATATTATATCTTTATAGTTTTAAGAAATATATACATTATAAATGATTTCTTTATAAGATTTTAGAATTTAAAGAAATTTGCAGGTATTATTTTTTATAGAATTCTAATTTACCGACTTTTCACACGCATCGTGGAGTAGAATATTAAATAGGAACGCAGATAACGGAGCCTTATCTTTATTTCTTTTATATGTAGAGATGCTCACTAGCGCCAACGGGCAGTGGCGGAGGTTCGATACAACCCTCAGTGTAACTGCGAGTCTCAACCAGATCTGTTGTGTATACATGTGCGCTGCCGTAAATATTATTTCGTAGTTCTACGTTTGTTTTAAAAATGTTGCCTACGTCGCGAAAACGACCAATGTTGAACAAAATTACAGAATTTATAGCAGAAATGCCTGACCTAAATTATGATGGCGGTAAAATTCAATGCGTAGTTTGTAATATCCCTTTAATGTATTTGTCCAAAAGGGATTGTCTACGTCACGTAAATAGTAAACAGTATTCTTTAAAAAAAATCGCACACGATACTAAGACAAATTTAAATTTAATTTATGTGTTACCTTTATTGCATGTAATCTACCGTTTAATTTACTAGACAAGGAAGCATATGTCTTCTTTTGGAATAAATATTCGGACTGCAAATTACCAAGTCGGGCATCGTTACAAAGAATTGTGTCATCTGCTCGTGAACGTGTTGAAAAAAGAATTAAATCGGAGTTAAAAGATAAAAAACTGTGGTTATGTGTGGACGAAACAACAGATCGTAAAAAACATTCTGTGGTTAATGTAATGGTACGTACAATGGAACCACATCAACCGTCACCTTCAATTTTACTAGCTTCCAGACGAGTACAACAATGTACTGCCGAAGTAATTTCAAAGTTAATGTTAAATACATTGGAAAAGTTTGCATTTTCAACAAACCAACTGTTGATGTTTATGAGTGACGGTGCCGCAAACATGCTTTCTGTATGCCGGTCTCTTAAAAAACATTGTGCTAACTTGTTACACATTACGTGTAAAACTCATGCTTTGAGTCATGTGGCAGATAGTATTAGAAAATGTTATCCTGAGGTAGACGCTTTAATAACGCATACGAAAGCAGTGTTTGTCAAATCCCCAAAACGTATTCGCAAATTTCACAGACTGTGCCCTCGTATGCCTGAGCCACCAGAACCTATTCTTACACGTTGGAGAACATGCTTACAGGCCGCGTTTTATTATCATAAATATTTTGAGAATATTAAGAACGCGGTTTTACAATTCGTCCAAAGGAAGCTGCGGCTATCAAGGAAAGCCAAATTTCAAGATAGTCAGGTTAAAACGGATTTAAAAACTATTCAGAACAATTACTTCGGACTCGTGGAGGCAATAGAAAAATTACAAAATCCTTCGGTGTCGTTAGTGGAATCTCTGCAAATAGTGCAACATGTTCACGCACAGCTATGCGCGGTAGAAGACGCAAAAAATGATTGTGTTCTAGAAAGGTTTGGAAGTGTTTTAGAGAAAGATTCTGATTTCGGCACATTAAGACAAATTTGTGAAGGTGCGTCAACAGAACCGTTAAGTTGTTCCAAAGATTATTTTAATTGCGCAAATATAACGTCACTAGATGTAGAACGTTCGTTTTCTGCATATAAACACACTTTTTCCTCACGCCGTACTCGGTTTGCCGAAACAACTGCGGAAACATATCTAATGTTGCAGATATTTAACAGACATTATTCACTTTGTGATTTCACGGAAGACTCTTAAGACGGTAAGTGTTTGAGCACGTATTATATTTTATTTCTGACCATTTATTTTGTGTAAACTTTTATGCGCCCGCCACTGACTGTTGGCGCAAATTGGGCAACTCTACTTATATGTGATAGGAGCAGTGAATTTTTTCACAAATTTCGTTCGGCTTTTAAACATAGACTACTACATTACCTAATCCAGTGATGGTGAACCTTTTGAGTTCGGCGTGTCAAAATTTTGGAAAACCCTAACTTAACTCTGGTGCCGTGTCACGTATAGAAATATTCATAGTTTTTTGATATTTGCAACCATAGTAAAAAAAAAACGATTTATATTTTATATTTATTTTATATATTTAAATGACATTTAACAATAAAAAATCAACCAAAAATATGTATAAAATGAAAACAAACAGAAAAACAGTGTACATTTAGGAAAAAATAATAATAGAAACAATGGTAATCAAACGGTACGAAATTAGTGGCTTTTTGGCGCTGCTAATTCTTCGATTGCAGGTTCATACTTCAAGGGCAAGCAAGCGCCACTAACTTCATCTGTTAGCCGATTTCTTTTGTTCGTTTTAATATTATTTAATGCTGAGAACAAAGTCTCACAAAAATATGTTGATGAAAAAATTGCCAGCAAAGTCATCGCTAGATTTTTTATGTCGCTAAAAGTGTCAGGTAATCTGTTCCAATCACTCAAAATTTCTTCTTCATTATTCAAACGATGTTCCAGATTTTCAAGTTTCGACCTTAGGTCGACAAACACATGAGTCCAAACGCAATCTTGAAAATCTGCAAGTTGCATCTCTAAATCGTCAATTTGCATCCATTGGAAATGATTTAATAACAAAGTATGTACTGTAAAATAAATAACGAGACCGTTTCCGGAATTGGGCATTTTGTCACTGAAGTAAAAATAAAATGCCATGAGTAAAGATTAATCTCTTTATAGTGCAATTCTTAACCTTTTTATAGTAATGTCAATATTGGAACAATGTATCTAGAATGTTTTCACCATACGCAACACATATTACTCGAGTGATGTCCAACTCTAGCCGTTGCGAGAGACAAACATTTGAATTATGCTATTTTTGGTCTCCCAAAACGAGTTCGCGTGTCGTGTGCCATAGGTTGACCATCACGGACCTAATCTGAACTAAAAACAGCACTAAACTCATCGATTTTGCGAACTGCCAATTTCTTTTTTTTTCTTAATAGGACATAGTCCTGTTTAATTAGCGTAGGTCCTCGATTTCGGCGGATGTTGAGATCCAGCTGGCCTTTCACCTTTTGGGGGGTCTGCCTGGTGGCCTTTTATCGTCTAGTTTACTCGTCATTGCTTGTTTGGCCAACCTTCTGTTCTCCATGCGGTTGACGTGGTCCCTCTAACAAATTTTACCACGTCTCCGATTCCACATTCATCTCTTATCTGTGTGTTCCTAATTTTATCTCTTAGGCTAACGTCTGCCATGGCTCTCAGCGTTCTCATTCCAGTCGTTTTCGTTTGTTGCTTTGTTTTCCTTGTTTCGCTTCTTGTCTCCGCTCCATAAGTTAATATGGGCCTAATACTTGTTTGTAAATTCAGGATTTGCTTTCCATTGTTCATATATTTATTCCGCCAGACTACGTCTCGAAGTTGTCCAGATATTATTGCCGCTTTAGTGGCTTACGCATGTACTTCTTCTGTTACATCTCTGTTGTTTGTTATATCTACTCCCAGGTATCGGAACTTTCTCACTTGCTCTATTGTCTTCTCTTCCACCATTAGCTTATTGGTTCTCTGAAATGTATCATAATAAAATTATTCGATATTTCCATTTCTCCATGGGTCTTCCCGTTATCGTTTAACTTCGCTAACTTATACCTAGATTGTCGTGAGAAGACATCTTCTTAGACCGATACGTTTTCTTGAGATTGACCATGATTGGGCAAATGAAAAAATACCTGATAAAAAATTACGTTTCTACATCAATTTAGTAAAACATCAAAAACACAGAACATAATTTCTGATCATGCATAGATTTTTTGATTTTTTTAATTCTTTTTATATTACTTACTATGACCCAACTACTTTTCTAAGCCGGGACAACACAGACAAAAAATGCAGAAATATTATATAGAACACTTGTAAAATAATAACTGTTAGTAGGTACATTTTCTTCTTCGGAAAAACGAAATTGAATATTGTGAGATCCTCTTTGGACGTTCACCAAATCCACCTTCACCTCTTCTAAGGGTATTATGGTAAGTGCCATCGCGATAGCGCCTTACCAAATATTATTTTTAATAGTCTTGTTAATTGAACAAGCGAGCTTTATAATTCTTAAATCTATTTGTGCTGATCCGGTGGTGAAGGTGTAGTTGTTAGACTTGAATTTCCCGGATCTGTATTCCTACAAAGAATATAAGTTTGTACAAAATATGTTCAATTAAATTTACGCACAAATTCGATAAAAATGTAGAACACTTGTGAAATCATAACTCTTAGTAGGTATATTTTCTTCTTACCTCTCGCCGAATATAGCTTTTAGGAAATCGGATTTGGTTACAAGGGACGGAAAACCAAATTGAATATTGCGAGATTCTGTTCGAACGTTCATCAAGTCCACCGGCATCTCTTCTAAGAGGTGGCATTCTATTATGTTAAGCGCCATCGCGATAGCGCCTTACAAAATATTATTTTGAATAGTCTTGTCGATTGAACAAGCGATCTTTATAATTCTTAAATCTAATTTCCTGGTCATGTATAGATGGTTTGATTCTTCAATGCTTTTATATTACTATGATACAATTACTTTTCTAAACTGGGACAACATAGACACAAAGAATGCGGAAATAAGTATATTTTATTTAGTAAATTTCTACCTAATATATATTATTTATTATATTTTCTTAAGTATCAATATTCTATTTGTGTTGATCCGGTGGTGAAGGTGTAGTTGCTAGACTTGAATTTCCCGTGTCTGCATTCCTACAAAGAATATAAGTTTGTACAAAATATGTTCAATTAAATTTACGCACAAATTCGATAAAAATGTAGAACAGTTGTGAAATCACAATTCTTAGTAGGTATATTTTCTTCTTACCTCTCGCTGAATATAGCTTTCAGGAAATCGGATTTGGTTACAAGGGACCTAAAACCAAATTAAATATTGCGAGATTCTGTTTGGACGTTCATCAAGTCCACCGGCATCTCTTCTAAGAGGTGGCACTCTATTATGGTAAGCGCCATCGCGATAGCGCTTTACAAAATATTATTTTTAATAGTCTTGTTAATTGAACAAGCGATCTTTATAATTCTTAAATCTAATTTCCTGGTCATGTATAGATGGTTTGATTCTTCAATTCTTTTATATTACTATGATACAATTACTTTTCTAAACTGGGACAACGTAGACACAAAAAATGTAGAAATAAGTATATTTTATTTAGTAAATTTCTACCTAATATATATTATTTATTATATTTTCTTAAGTATCAATATTCTATTTGTGCTGATCCGGTGGTGAAGGTGTAGTTGCTAGGCTTGAATTTCCCGGGTCTGTATTCCTACAAAGAATATAAGTTTGTACAAAATATGTTCAATTAAATTTACGCACAAATTCGATAAAAATGTAGAACACTTGTGAAACCATAACTCTTAGTAGGTATATCTTCTTCTTACCTCTCGCCGAATATAGCTTTCAGGAAATCGGATTTGGTTACAAGGGACGGAAAACCAAATTGAATATTGCGAGATTCTGTTTGGACGTTCATCAAATCCACCGGCATCTCTTCTAAGAGGTGGCACTCTATTATGGTAAGCGCCATCGCGATAGCGCCTTACAAAATATTATTTTTAATAGTCTTGTTAATTGAACAAGCGATCTTTATAATTCTTAAATCTAATTTCCTGGTCATGTATAGATGGTTTGATTCTTCAATTCTTTTATATTACTATGATACAATTACTTTTCTAAACTGGGACAACGTAGACACAAAAAATGTAGAAATAAGTATATTTTATTTAGTAAATTTCTACCTAATATATATTATTTATTATATTTTCTTAAGTATCAATATTCTATTTGTGCTGGTCCGGTGGTGAAGGTGTAGTTGCTAGGCTTGAATTTCCCGGGTCTGTATTCCTACAAAGAATATAAGTTTGTACAAAATATGTTCAATTAAATTTACGCACAAATTCGATAAAAATGTAGAACACTTGTGAAACCATAACTCTTAGTAGGTATATCTTCTTCTTACCTCTCGCCGAATATAGCTTTCAGGAAATCGGATTTGGTTACAAGGGACGGAAAACCAAATTGAATATTGCGAGATTCTGTTTGGACGTTCATCAAATCCACCGGCATCTCTTCTAAGAGGTGGCACTCTATTATGGTAAGCGCCATCGCGATAGCGCCTTACAAAATATTATTTTTAATAGTCTTGTTAATTGAACAAGCGATCTTTATAATTCTTAAATCTAATTTCCTGGTCATGTATAGATGGTTTGATTCTTCAATTCTTTTATATTACTATGATACAATTACTTTTCTAAACTGGGACAACGTAGACACAAAGAATGCGGAAATAAGTATATTTTATTTAGTAAATTTCTACCTAATATATATTATTTATTATATTTTCTTAAGTATCAATATTCTATTTGTGCTGATCCGGTGGTGAAGGTGTAGTTGCTAGGCTTGAATTTCCCGGGTCTGTATTCCTACAAAGAATATAAGTTTGTACAAAATATGTTCAATTAAATTTACGCACAAATTCGATAAAAATGTAGAACACTTGTGAAATCATAACTCTTAGTAGGTATATTTTCTTCTTACCTCTCACCGAATATAGCTTTTAGGAAATCGGATTTGGTTACAAGGGACGGAAAAACAAATTGAATATTGCGAGATTCTGTTTGGACGTTCATCAAGTCCACCGGCATCTCTTCTAAGAGGTGGCACTCTATTATGGTAAGCGCCATCGCGATAGCGCCTTACAAAATATTATTTTTAATAGTCTTGTTAATTGAACACGCGATCTTTATAATTCTTAAATCTAATTTCCTGGTCATGTATAGATGGTTTGATTCTTCAATTCTTTTATATTACTATGATACAATTACTTTTCTAAACTGGGACAACGTAGCACAAAGAATGCGGAAATAAGTATATTTTATTTAGTAAATTTCTACCTAATATATATTATTTATTATATTTTCTTAAGTATCAATATTCTATTTGTGCTGATCCGGTGGTGAAGGTGTAGTTGCTAGGCTTGAATTTCCCGGGTCTGTATTCCTACAAAGAATATAAGTTTGTACAAAATATGTTCAATTAAATTTACGCACAAATTCGATAAAAATGTAGAACACTTGTGAAATCATAACTCTTAGTAGGTATATTTTCTTCTTACCTCTCACCGAATATAGCTTTTAGGAAATCGGATTTGGTTACAAGGGACGGAAAAACAAATTGAATATTGCGAGATTCTGTTTGGACGTTCATCAAGTCCACCGGCATCTCTTCTAAGAGGTGGCACTCTATTATGGTAAGCGCCATCGCGATAGCGCCTTACAAAATATTATTTTTAATAGTCTTGTTAATTGAACACGCGATCTTTATAATTCTTAAATCTAATTTCCTGGTCATGTATAGATGGTTTGATTCTTCAATTCTTTTATATTACTATGATACAATTACTTTTCTAAACTGGGACAACGTAGACACAAAAAATGCAGAAATAAGTATATTTTATTTAGTACATTTTTACCTAATATATATTATTTATTATATTTTCTTAAGTATCAATATTCTATTTGTGCTGATCCGGTGGTGAAGGTGTAGTTGCTAGGCTTGAATTTCCCGGGTCTGTATTCCTACAAAGAATATAAGTTTGTACAAAATATGTTCAATTAAATTTACGCACAAATTCGATAAAAATGTAGAACACTTGTGAAATCATAACTCTTAGTAGGTATATTTTCTTCTTACCTCTCACCGAATATAGCTTTTAGGAAATCGGATTTGGTTACAAGGGACGGAAAAACAAATTGAATATTGCGAGATTCTGTTTGGACGTTCATCAAGTCCACCGGCATCTCTTCTAAGAGGTGGCACTCTATTATGGTAAGCGCCATCGCGATAGCGCCTTACAAAATATTATTTTTAATAGTCTTGTTAATTGAACACGCGATCTTTATAATTCTTAAATCTAATTTCCTGGTCATGTATAGATGGTTTGATTCTTCAATTCTTTTATATTACTATGATACAATTACTTTTCTAAACTGGGACAACGTAGACACAAAAAATGCAGAAATAAGTATATTTTATTTAGTACATTTTTACCTAATATATATTATTTATTATATTTTCTTAAGTATCAATATTCTATTTGTGCTGATCCGGTGGTGAAGGTGTAGTTGCTAGGCTTGAATTTCCCGGGTCTGTATTCCTACAAAGAATATAAGTTTGTACAAAATATGTTCAATTAAATTTACGCACAAATTCGATAAAAATGTAGAACACTTGTGAAATCATAACTCTTAGTAGGTATATTTTCTTCTTACCCGTCACCGAATATAGCTTTCAGGAAATCGAATTTGGTTACAAGGGACCTAAAACCAAATTGAATATTGCGAGATTCTGTTTGGACGTTCATCAAGTCCACCGGCATCTCTTCTAAGAGGTGGCACTCTATTATGGTAAGCGCCATCGCGATAGCGCCTTACGAAATATTATTTTTAATAGTCTTGGTAATTGAACAAGCGATCTTTATAATTCTTAAATCTAATTTCCTGGTCATGTATAGATGGTTTGATTCTTCAATTCTTTTATATTACTATGATACAATTACTTTTCTAAACTGAAACAACATAGACACAAAAAATGCAGAAATAGGTATATTTTATTTAGTAAATTTTGACATAATATATATTATTTATTACATTTTCATAAGTATCTATATTCTATATGCGCTGATCCTGTGGTGAGGTGTTGTTGCTAGACTTGAGTTTCCGGAATCTGCATTCCTACAGAAAATATAAGCTTATACAAAATGTGTTTAATTAAAATTACACACAAATTTGATAAAAATGTAGAACAGTTGTAAAATCATAACTGGGAATGCAGCCTCCAAAAATTCATTTTGCTTTCGAGTGAATCAAATCTAAATTGTAACTGATGTACTCCTGCTAAATATACTAACTAAATTAATAGCTACTTCTTCTAATAAATCACAGACTATTTTAAAAATTATCATGTGGATGATGTTAGGGTGATAATTATTAATTAAAGTGATAATTTTCGGCGGCGGGACAGAATCAGAACCGTTATTGTGTAGATTTGTAAAGGATACCTAACTTTTTATTTATTTTATATTTTTATTACAACTACATCTTTTCGAATTAAAATTTTAAGGTTTTTTTAAAAGCCTTTTTCTTATTGTTATAGAATTGCTCCAAGTAATGTTTGCTAAAATCATATTGCATTTATTTATATTTCATTTGTAATGTAATTTACATGCACTTTTCACTTACATAACTTTTTACATCTTATCAGTTGTTCAACTTTCACTGTTTTGTATTTAAGAACTAGTTAGGAACATTATATAAAAACTGACTCATTGTCAACTAACAGTCAGTATTATTCAAATCGACATTGTTATATTATGTGTAAATATTTATCACAATATTTATGAATAAAAGATTGTTACTGTTATACATTGTTTTACTGTTGTGAAGATTTTCATAACATTATATTTAATTCTTTATAATTATGTTAATGATTCAAATTGCATTCTTTGTAATACCATTATTGACGACAAATTGTGCGTTCAACGTAGAATACAATATTATAAATAAATAAAATATGAAAGATCTGTAATTTTCTTGGAATTTCCGACATAAATACTTGAGAAAAAAAATCGTGTCCCGGGAAGGAATCGGACCTGACATCTCCCGGTTGAAGGACGGCCGTGCTAACCACTACACCACGGGGACCTTGATACCAAGAACGTTCAATTTTTAATGCCTATATAGTTATTTTATCTAACTTTACTGTTTTAATACCAACCCAGTGACTGAAAAGTGCCTACGAACTTTGTTGTGTTTTTAAAATATAGTGAGGGGAAATTTCGAAAATTTATGACGATTATGATGTAATAGATAATTTGAATTGACTAACTGAAATCGAAGTAATCTAAGCTATGTCTGTTACCAAAACGTCACCCAAAATATTGGACAAAAGCATATTGCCAATCTATTTTTATGAGAAGATGAAAATTTCCTGTTTAATAATTAATTTGTTCAACCATTAACGAAACTAAACGAGTATTCACGATCGCTAAAAACTTGTCCAATTTGTTATCGTGGAATGAAAAACAGCATATTTCCATCGATTTCTTCATCAATTAATTGGTCAATAAATCGCGACGTGTAAGGGTGTGTTTATAGTGAAGCTGTGATAGTCGATAAGAGCGATGCGGTAGCAAAACGGGCCAATCAGTGACCGCTGTAACTTTGCGTAACCATGGTTATAGAAGCGAGCTGTGATACTTGATAAGGGTGTGTTTATAGTGAAGCTGTGATAGTCGATAAGAGCAGTGCGGTAGCAAAACGGGCAGATCAATAAGCATCTGTGAACCGCGATGGTGAGCAAAGATAAGAGCATTTATAAACGAACTGTCAAATTTTATCTGCTTTCGTCAGTTCTAGTTTTAATGGATATCGAGAATTTAATAAGCGAAAATTTACTTTAGGCCCCCAATACGGGATCAAAAACATTGTAATCAAACAAGAAAGGCGTTAATCAATATATTACTCCCTTAATTTCAAATATAGGTGATGAAATTCTCCAAATGTACATCTTTCAGTATTGAAAGGATGTGCAGCATATCTCCGTTGCCGAATGCCTTTACTAATATAATACTTTACGGCATTCGAACTTAAAAACATTTTTTTTTGTTTACTATTTATTCAACAAGCAACAAAATCAAAAAAGAAAGATTACAATGCAAATATTTTGACAATGTGACGCGCTTGTCGAAGCTTCATGATCACAGCTCTTATCGCCGCTCTTATCGACTATCGCAGCTTCACTATAAACACACCCTATCACAGCTTCACTATAAACACACCCTATCACAGCTTCACTATAAACACACCCTATCACAGCTTCGCTATAAACACACCCTATCACAACTTCACTATAAACACGCCCTAAAATAGGCTAAGGGTGTGTATATATTCGACAATACTGCTAGTATCGTCGCTCTTATTGACTATCATAGCTTCACTATAAACACACCCTTAGAAATAATTATCACTAATTTTGCCGTAAAATTGGTTGAAGGGTTAAGTAATTACTAAATTTTAGTGACAAAATCACTAATCTCTCAACACTGACTTTTGCTACGTATTAGGGTGTTGCCAACTGTTTCCTAACGTGGAGAAATTTCCCTTTACTTGGATTTTTTTTGCCCCTTAAGAAGATTATTGCATATATGCATTAATATATATTAGAATTTTAGTAACCAATGTTTATCAAAGCTTGTGTTATGCTTGAAAAGTATCAGAATACCGGAATTTTTATGTAAAATAATTTTTAAAAAGATAATGGGAATTTGTAATTTATATGGTTGGTGACGTAGTAACTATCAGCTATCAAAAACGTAAACACAACATAACCTAGACAAGCAATACTGTTTATTCGTTCGCTCTCCCACAATATTCCAACATGGAATGTATTGTGGCTCACGTCGATCATATAAAATTTGATATAGAAGTAGCACTAGATGAACAATATGGAGCATTACCTTTACCATTTCCAGGAATGGATAGTAAGCTCAAATTTCACAGGTTATACCACCGAAATAATTCGTCCTGACTTGTAGAATCCATTGCTGCGGTCTGCCAGTTCTACACGTCGCCCGCTGGTTGTCTCAAAGGTCCCCAATGTCCATTTCGTCATGTTCGTGGTGATAGAACCATTGTCTGCAAGCATTGGTTGAGAGGGCTCTGTAAGAAAGGTGATCAATGTGAATTCCTACACGAGTATGATATGACAAAAATGCCGGAGTGTTATTTCTATTCGAGATTTAACGCTTGTCATAATAAAGAATGTCCGTTCTTACATATCGATCCCGAAAGTAAAATTAAAGATTGCCCTTGGTACGATCGCGGTTTCTGTCGTCACGGGCCTCATTGCAGACATAGACATGTTAGGCGAGTGTTATGCACGAATTATTTAGCCGGTTTTTGTTCCGATGGTCTCAACTGTAAATACATGCATCCACGATTTGAATTACCAGCCCCGCCAGATCAAAATTTGAAAGATCAGAAGAAACCCCCTGTTATTATTTGCCATTTTTGTGGGGAACATGGTCATAAGGCGGTTCATTGTAGTAAGATTACTCCGGAAAATAAGGAGGCCCTATTGACCGAAGAATCTAAGAAGAGTAGTGGAGGTGATGGTCATGAATCCGGTCAACTATTCGCTCGTATGATGCCTAAAAAATTGGAAGATGTTACATGCTATAAATGTGGCACAAAGGGACATTATGCTAATAGGTGCCCTAAAGGGCATTTGGCTTTTCTATCTCAGTCAAAAAATTTGCAGGAGGGGCAAGGCGATATATAGCAATCGGGTTATTTTTGAATGTATTTTATTTCTATGTACTTTTTTCGTAATAAAGATGATTTGCGTTTTTATTTTAAGTAGATTATTTTATTAGTTTCTCTAATAATCGGTAATTTATTTCAATTTTTTCAAATAAAATTACAAATTTAGGTAAAATGAAATTTGTTATTAGTGCCCTCTACTGAAATATTTCGAAAGGAATACAGCAAGATCTACTTTACCAACAACTAATATTTGATTTCTAATACAAGCACTGGAACATAGATGTCTCTCTTGGTCCAAAATTCGCAAAGGTGTTTTTAATTATTGTCGGAACCTTTATTTAAACAGTTTTAAAACGCAACTCCTATTTCACTCGACTTATTCAAAACGAATGTATTGCTTAAACTGTTCGATCAAAGCTTCGAGGAATTAAAAGATAGGCCCAAAAGCGCAAGATCTTAAAAAAGATACAGCAAGCAAGTTTAAAATAATTATGCAAATGCAGTAGGTAAGTACAACCACAGGCGAAAGAGCTTTACAGATAGCCAGTGTATATGGGACATTTGGATACACATTTTAATAACTGATTTTGTTTAAAAGATGGAGAATTAATCATTTTTCAGTTTCTTTCCGTAATAAAAAGAGATATGGATTTACGCAACAGAAACAAAATGTTTTTAATAAATAGAATAATCATTTAGAAGTGTCAACGTTGGTAACAAAAAGATCTCTAGATTGTATTAGTTTTAGCACAGTTAAGAGAACTTTAAGCTCTCTTATCTGTGATTTTAGTGAAGTTAATTAAACTATGCGCTGTACAGAAGTATGCAAGGCGCATGCGTACTTTGTATTTTCGAATTCTATATTTGTTAAATCATATTAATTGTGTGTGCCAGTGTTGCCAGTTGTGGCGATTTATCGCCAAATGGGTGACTATAAATGATGCCTTGGCGATCTGTTTTTAAAATTGGTGATTGGCGACAGGTTTGGGCGACTTTGCAAAATCAATTAAATAAAGTTAGAACAAATTTAAAGTTTATTTACACATTTATTTTTAGTAATGTATCCTATTAGAAAAGAAGATACGGAAGAAAAAGAAAAAGATATTAATCTACTGTTTTAGAAGAGAATTCCATTGAGGAAGTAGGCTGAACAATATTAGAAAAAGTATCACATTATCGGACACATTAAGGAAATTTTATAAAAATATATCGTTAGTATAACACGTACCGATAATTTCATTCTGAAAATCAGAAAAATTTGTCTTTTTTGTCGATAATTGAATTTGTGATGTTAAAATGGCATTTTTTTATTCATTTGTTATTGATAATAATTATAAGAGCTCATGTTTATACTCACATCTCTTTTTGGATCACACATGAAAAAATGCCTAGTAACGAAACTAAAAATAGTGCTAATATAGCTCATGGTATTGGTGGAATCATTCCCGGCAAGAATAATAACACACGGACATGTTTCTGCCTACCCGGCGGCATCAGCGTGGCTACGAGTACTCGCTCGGTTTATGCCCCCAATGTCCACAACAGCACTGAAAATATCCCCCGGCGCCCCCTAGCGCCAAGAAACACAATCATGCGACACACACCGGAGTACAGATGCCCGCCACCTATCGAGCAGCTCATGGGCTGCTGAACACAAGGTGCCATTGCGCCTAAGCACTTAGGCAACCTACAAATGATCCCTCATGGCTCACCATGATGTGTCAAAATGCCTAGTAACAACACCAAAAATAATGCTAATATTGGTATACATGGTATTGGTGGAATCATTGCCGGCAAGAAGTGAGTGCTCGTAACCACGCTGATGACGCCGGGCAGGCAGAAACATGTTCATGTGTTAGTGCCTTCTCTTCTGTACTCGCATTGTTCTTGCCGGGAATGATTCCACCAATACCATGAGCTATATTAGTATTATTTTTGGTCTTTTTGAGTTATTTTAAAATTCAATAAAATGTATTTTTTATTAACCAGTTTTAAATGATCAGCATATTAGAATGCTTTGCTACAAATACGTTCCATAATATAACTGCTCTCGCTGCATCTATTAGCAATTTTTTTTTATGTTGGTGATCTTGGGCGACATTTATCAAATAATATGACGATTTTTAATCTAAAAATACTGGCAACACTGGTGTGTGCCATGCAGAAAAATCGTGTATAAATGCTTATATGGCTCTTATATACTCTGTGCGGTGTCGGTTTAAAAGCTTATTTGTTGGGAAAAGAATAATATTTATCATTAAGGTTCGACAAACGCTTGCTACGGCAGAAACGCCGAGAGGGGATTTAGGTCGATGCGAAGCCAGTGGAAGCGTTGCTTAAGTTGCAGTTTTACGCGACTTACCGGGGCAGTAGTATTTTGTCGCAGTGGACATCAAGACGTCAATGAAAGGTAAGAATATATTATTATTATTTTTTTAAACTCTATCGCACGTACCTACTTTTGCGCGATACGCCTCTGATGTTGCACTCGTTTGTCGAACCTTACTTATCATGTTTCACCCCCCCCACCTCTATCCTTCTAAAAAAAAAGATACTGGGTGCGTCACTGTAGTCTTCTCATTATTTTTTGTGATGTGTGACGAATGAAAATTCGTTAGATGAAGTAAAAGGGCAGAAGAGACGTTTCAAGGAAAAAAGAAACGCAAGGTATGCTTTATTTTCTTGCGCGCATATACAAGAACAAACTTCAATCACATGTGAATTCTTACAAAATACGATTTCCTTATTAAATGTATATCATATAATATCTATTTCATTTATACAATTCACCTAAAATAGTATTACAGTCCCAGGGTAATTGATAACAATTACTATAATTTTTAATTTTAATAATTTTCAATTTGAAAATTGTGGATAATGGAAACGGGAGTGAATTTAGCTTACAATTTTGTATCAAAAGTAAAATTCTAATTTTAAAATAATTTCCTAGGGACTGTATAAAAGAAGGGTTATTTTTGAGATTCAACGAATTATAACCTCTGAAAGTAAATAATTTTGATTATCAAGGACTAGCATCGCTGAAATTAAATGTGTTAGGGAACTTTTATGTTTAACAGTTGTACATTGTTTTTAAATGGGCGTTGAGACGGTATTACACTATATAAGTTCTTTGATAAAGAACTTTTATAAAAGTTGTTGGAAAAGACATATCGTTGCCTTAGCGAGAAAAGCGCGTAACTCTATTAAAAGGAAATTAAAAGGAGACAAAGAAACGGTTTGGTTTTAAAATAAACAAAATTTTTTTGTAAAACAATTTTAATGATTTTTAGGAAAAAATAATTCTGAACACGTTTTTTTCAGTTATTATTCGATGGGAGTTAAAAGATTTCGTGTAGTTGTTTTATGATAGCAGATAATAGGTGGTCTATGACGGCCACGAAGCTGTTCTCGGAATACGAACGATGTAACACGACGTTTGTTTCGATTTTTATAACAAATGCATGGGAAGCATACGAAGCAATTGCTGGTGTTCTACAAGAAAACGGACATCCCTACGCGGTCGAAGATGTCAAAAGAAATTGAATGGGTTGAGAAAACACTATGGTGGCTACTGAAGCTATACTAGCTACAGCAGCAACTACAACGTCTTCTATAGTTGCATATGCGATGCCGCCTCCCTGCCCCTTCCAATGCTAACGCATTGCTAAAGGCTGATTTACACGGTCAAAGAAATTGTGTGTCGAATAAATTCAACAGATTATTGCAACATAGTATTTGTGTTTACACAATTCAATTTCTTGGTTGAATTTTCTGGGAATATACATTACTGCCAATCACATACAATATAACCTCTGAAAATTACTAAACAGTTTCTAAACAAACATTTGTGATGGTTGATTGTGGTTATGCACTTAAAATTTAAATGTAATTGCCTTAATTGATATATAACATAAATACAGTCTGTTGTGTAATGTAACTTGTGCTATCAAGGCTAATTACTAATTACTACGTTCGTACACCAACCATGTGCTAATGATAGAACGATATAGGTTACGTTACTATGTTATGACTAGAGACGGGATTTTAGGCAAAATGCCTCTTTGTTTAGATTCAAGGCAAATTAAAAATAATACAAAATCTATATGTTTCTCGACAAATCAAAGCGATCTAGCTATGTTTTATTTTGCCTAGTTTCCTATTTGGACTTTTAACAGCCTAAATCTTGGTTTTTCGCCTATTTTGTCCTAAAATCATATTTATTTGGTCTAAACGTTTTTTTTTTTTAATTTTAAATAAATATGGTTTTTACACAGCTGCATCTTTCTTAAATGTAAATTTTAGTTTTACAGCTAAAATGCTATAAACTAATACAACGATGGGTTTTCCCGTTATTGTGTGAGGGGCAAAGTTTGGATTTGCCTGCCGTAAAATTTTATTACTACCCTATTGAAGATATATCCTCAATTATCGGCTTATCGCTCTCGGTTCATTTACCTGCACCCACGTTTTTTTTTTACGGGAATCCCTATCGGCTTCGTTTACGCCCTGTAATTTAAACCATATAAGCAAATTTCTTCTCCCTGTTAACGTGATTAATGAATACACGATGCCCATTCATAGTTTATACAATGGACATCTTGATATTGCAGTTTAGATTTTATATTTATTCTCTTAATGTTTCTCTGGAGCGTATATGTGTGTGTTTCCTATAGCGAGGTGGACTATTAAAGGGAATCAGTATATAGTGAAAGACGTACTTTGAATTTTCATTTGTATCGTAGCTTGCAACGAATATTTTTCGGTAGTTTTCTGTCGGTTTGTGCTTGTTTATCTACTCAGTGTATTGTGTATTTCCATCTACAACAATGCCAAAATCCAAGGAATCACATAGCGATAAAGTTCAAAATGGCTGAAGGCAATTGGAGGCACTACTGTCTTTCAGCTGAATCCAACAACAGTGAAGAGTTGTTTTGTAAAGTGTGCGGAAAAATGGTAAAGGACGTTTTTGTTTTTCTTTCCTAACTTGCTTCAAAAATATTATTGTAGTTAACTTGCAAAAAGAAAAATCATTTAGAGCAACATGCTACTGCTCCTGGACATCAGGCAAATCTTAGGAAACCGTTGAGGAACCAAATGTTAATAGACACCAAAAATTCAAGAGAAATCGACGTTTTTAATCGAGATTTATGCGACGCTTTTATGTCCGCAAATATTCCTCTGGACAGATTAAACTATTCAAAACTGCGAAATTTTCTCACTAAATACTGCAACAAGAATGTGGCAAGCGTGAAAACCTTAAGAACAACATATGTAACAAAATGTTACAATGAGGTAATTAATATAATAAATAATAATTTAAAAATGTATTTTCATACATGAGTGTCATTAAGATTTTGTTTACACCTATAATATTTTTATTAATTTTTTAAAACTATTAATACTATTCGCGAAGAAGTTGGTAACAACGA
>JAROYE020000072.1:0-55028 GCA_029619315.2 Dynastes maya | reverse complement strand
AGAAGTTATGTCCCCAAAAATTTCAAAAAGTCCCGCGTTTCATTTTTTTTCCTACCCCTAATGAGGTGAAGGAAGTTCAAAGCTTTTTAGGTCTCTGTAATTATTATCGTCGATTTATTTCAAAATTTTCAAAACTCGCAAGCCCATTCTAGCCCATGTTAACAAGTGTAAGATATAAATTTAAATGGGGAGAAGAACAAGAAATGCATTTCGTACTTTAAAAACAAAATTATCAAATCCTCCTCAGTTACATATTTCACTCAAACTTCTCACTCCCTCAAAGGTATCTCCACCTTGTCGAAGGGAAAGATGTCTTTGCCGGTGGGGGAGCTTGTGTGCTCTGGTGAACCTGAGAGCTATGCCGGCGGTAGCTTAGGTACTGGTAGGGTCACCCATGCGGACAGGTCGAAGGTGAAGGGCCAGACTAAGAGAGATACCAAGCCCAGGTCAAGGTGTTAGCTACCGTGCCGAGGGCCTCGTGGCACTGGGGACGCAGTGTCACTAACGGTGCCTCTGGAATACCGGGCGACCTTCCAGTGGTAATAGCCTTGCGCCGTGAAGGGGGCACCACGAGCGTTGACGACCTATTCCCCATACTCGTGGGAACAAAAATTGGAGACTTCAAACATAAAAAAATCAAAAACAAAAATACAAAAAAAGAAGGGGAACCTTTACTCGAGGAAACCCCTGTAATGTTATCTGAGGCAGAGGAAGGCAGGAAGACAGCCAAGCCATTGCTACTCAGCAGAAACCAACTTCACAAAAAATCGGAGGGAAATGGTAGCTCCATAAACCTTACTGACACTGATGTGGAATTGCAAAAGGTAGCTTCAGGCTTCGATCGACTAAAATTTAAACCCAAAACCAAAACTTTCCGGGACTCAGAAACGGAAAAGGGCTATACAGGCTGCAATTACTGCTGGGGAACCTGTAAGACCTAGGAAGAATCGATCGAGCCGGGGTTCTAAGGAACAAGAGGCGGGCCCTTCAACGAGCCAGGAGAAGACCGCAAAAAGGGCAAGATCAGAGGGGAGCACTCCGTCTTCGACTAAAAGCCAACCCTCGAAAAAGCTACAGAAGTCGAATAGCGGCAAACCTCTTGAGGTAAAACTCAGTACGTCCTCTAACCAGGATACAACTGGGGCAGGCTTTAACTGCTACCAAGATGGCTGTAGTACTGGATAGATATCCAGAGGAAAGATTGTCAGAAGAACAATCGAAAAATCTGCAAATGGCTATAATGGGGGAGATATGGAAGTGCAAGCCACCAACCGCACCTCAGTTTAAGAACAGCTATGCAGAAAAGGGAGTAGTCTACTTCACCTGTGGAAACGAGAAATCGAAGACAGGCTGATGGAGACGATACCCAAACTCAAAGTGTGGGAAGGCGCAATCCTGAGGACAGGTGTCGCTAGGGACATAGTCAAACCACAAAGGCAGTTGTATGGGTTCCTACAGAATTCGTTGGGTCGACGGAGATAGAAAAGGTTTTCCAACTCCTCGAAACCCAGAACGAAGTGCTGACAACGAAAGACTGGCGCGTCGTGTCAAGCAAGGCAGATCCGAAACGAATAACCTTAGTCATTAACATCGACGAGGAATCATTGAAGGTGCTGACGGGTATGGGCCTCAAGCCTTATTTTGGATTAAACCAACTCGCCTTCAAGATTGTGGGGAGAAAGGAATTGCGTGTAGATGTTGAAGGTAATACAGATAAACCTTCAACATAGTAGGGCAGCCTCCGCTTCCCTGTGCAAGCTGCTAGCTTCGGGAGGTATCGACGTGGCCCTAATACAGGAACCCTGGTTAGTTGGGGGCCGAGTAGCAGGCCTTGGTGAAGCCAAAGGTAACGTAATATACGATTTACGCTCTGGCAGAGTAAGATCTTGCATTTACATAAAGAAGACCTACAATCATTAACGCTGCTTAACTTCTGTTCTAGAGATTTAGCAGCCATAAGGTTGAAGTTCCGTAGCAAAGGGAGCAGCAAGGAGCAAATTTTTTCGCTTCTGCTTATCCCCCGTACGATGCACCGAGACTACCGCCATCAGACGATGTGGAAAGGTTGGAAAGATACTGCGAGGATTCTCACCTCCAGGTCATCATCGGAGCAGACGCCAACTCGCACCATACTGCATTGGGGAAGTGCCGACACCAATAACAGAGGTGAGTCACTATTAGAATACATTGTCTCTAGAAATCTAGTGTTTTTTGAATAGGGGTAGTGAACCAACTTTTGTACACAGAGAAGGAAACAGGTAATTGATATAACTCTAAGCTCCCTGTACATTAGTACTCAGGTTACTAAGTGGTATGTGTCTGAGGAACCATCTCACTCAGATCACAGGTACATCATCCTGGAAATCGCTGTTGCTGATAAAACAGTGGGAGATGTATAGGAATCCGCGAAGGACCAACTGGGTAAGGTACAAAGAGGAGCTGAGTAATAACATTAAACAGGTCAAACCAGACATTAAAAATGAACTTGATATAGAGGCGGCCTCAGAACAACTACAAGAGGTACATAATAACCTCATATACTATAAGCTGTCCTCAGCCCAAACGAAACGCTTCCAGAAGCAGTCAGCTGGTGGAATGAGGAGCTGTCACTACTGAGGCAACGAACACGCAAGTTATTCAACAGAGCGAAAAAAACCAATGAGTGGTTGGAATATCGAAACGTACTCACTGCGTATAACCAAGCCCTAAGAAGGGCTAAAAGAGAGTCATGGAGGAAGTTCTGTGGAGACATAGAAACCACATCTGAAAGTGCAAGACTTCATAGACTACTCGCTAAAGATCCAACAAATCCTCTGGGCAATATTAGAAAACCCACAGGAGGATTTACGAACACTGGGACAGAAACGCTTGAGGTTTTACTGGAAGCGCACTTCCCAGGTTCAAAGAATGTTAACCTGGATAGCATATCAAGTGGCCGGGACCTCGAATGGCCTTTTCGAATGCCAAAAAAGAATGACTGGCAGCTAGCTAAACGGGCAATAACATACGGCAAGATTGTCTGTGCAATCGTCTCGTTTGAGGCCTATAAGTCACCCGGACCTGACGAGATTTTTCCTGCTTTGTTACAGCAAGGTAAAGATGCAATAGCACCAGTGCCTTGTGGAATTTATAGAGCCAGTCTGGCGCTGGGTTACATACCATCCGTCTGGAATAGGGCTAAGGTCGTGTTTATTCCAAAACCTGGGCGATGTTCATACGCCGAAGCAAAGGCATACAGGCCAATAACCCTATCATCTTTCATCTTGAAGACCATGGAAAAACTGCTTGAAAAGTATGTCAGGGAAACCTCTCTAATAGAAAGGCCATTACATCCCAACCAGCATGCCGACCAAGCAGGTAAATCACGTGAAAGTGCCTTGCATCAGCTCGTGTCGCGGGTGGGGGCATCCCTAAACAATCAAGAAATTGCACTAGCTGCGTTTCTTGACATAGAAGGTGCGTTTGATAACACCTCGTTTGCATCACTAATACAGACTGTGAACAGCCATGGAGTAGACAACACTGTCTGTAGAGGGGTCGGAGCCATGCTCCATGCAGACAAGTAGAGGCAGCATTGGCAGGTGAGACGATGCAGGTGTCTGTCGCCAGAGGATGCCCGCAGGGGGGGGTATTATCCCCTCTATTGTGGGATATGGTGATAGACGAACTGCTGATCTTGCTAAACAATGCTGGCTACCATACACAGGGATATGCTGATGACATTGTAATACTCACCAGCGGAGAAAACGCCAGCATAATCTCAGAACTAATGCAAAGAGCATTAAAAATGGTAGAGGTATGGTGCAAAAAGGAGAACCTTAGAGTGAATCCTGAGTGAAAAATTGCACTTGTACCCTTCACCAAGAGAAGGAAATTGGACGGCTTAAGAGAGCCGATTCTTTGCAACGAAGTAGTACAGATCAGTCAGGAGGCTAAGTTCTTAGGTGTAACCTTGGACTCTAAACTGAACTGGAACTCGCATTTACAAAAAACGACCGACAAGTGTAAGAGGGTGTTAATGACAACCCGTAGAACAGTTGGGAAAACATGGGGACCCTAACCACATATGACGGACTGGTTGTACATTATGGTGGTAAGACCCATGATAACTTATGACTGCCTGGTTTGGTGGCCTCTCGAAAATTCAGAGACTGGCATGTCTGTGTATAACAGGAGCTATTAAAAGCACTCCAACAGCTGCTATGGAAACCATGCTAAACCTACCTCCTCTTGAGATTTATATCAAGGGAGAAGCCAGAATGGGTGCATACAGACTGAAAAATACTAGCAACTGGAGATCCCACAGTGGGGCACACCAGAATAGAAGCAGTAGTAACTAATCCTATCTATGATATGGGTAGTGATACAACAATCTCCAGGATCTCCTATGACAGACCTTTCAAGATTCTCTTGAATTGGGAGGAATGGAGGGTCGGAGAGGGGAGAAAACCGAAGACCCTAGTCTGGTACACAGATGGGTCCAAAACGGGCACTACTTCTGGCGTTGGTGTATATGAGGAAAACCAGGGATACAAAGTATGTGTATCACTTGGGCGATATACCCAAAGGTATTTCAAACAGAAATTTATGCTATACAAACCTGCGCGTGGGAGAGTCTGCGTCGGCGACCGCAGGGTAAGACGATTTGCATTCTCTCTGACAGTCAGGCAGCCTTAAAGGCACTAGCATCCTATCGTATAACCTCCAAACTAGTATGGGAGTGCCTGCAAACCCTAATGGCTCTGTCTAAACACAACAAGGTCACACTGGTGTGGGGGCCAGGGCACAGGGGCATAGCGGGCAATGAAATTGCAGACCAGCTAGCGAGGGAAGGTTCAAAAATGAATTATAGTGGCCCTGAACGGGTCTAGGTGTTACCAAGAGTACAGTGCGTGGTGCAATTAATGAGTGGATTATAACACAACACCAATTAAATTGGAAACATGCAGCTGGACAAAAACACAGCAAACGGATGATGGGAAGACCGTCGCAACATCTGACTGCTGACCTGCTTGAATTAAGCAAGATACAGCTTAGGGCAGTAACATGTCTATTAACAGGACATGGCTGTTTGAGAGGCCACTTGCATAAGATGGGGATCTACAAAGATGAGCTCTTATGTAGACTTTGCAATGAGGAGGAGGAACAGCCCCTCATATTATTTTCGAATGTGCAGCGTTAGCTCAACGCAGATTCGCTATGCGAAGCACAATTGAACTACCAATGGAGAAAGATTTACTACTAGGCTCTTAAACCTGATTTGCGGGAACTAACCTGTTCGAGTAAAACAAAACCGAAGCAGGAATAATACAATAAGCTACTAAGCTTCAGTGTTAGGGATGTAAAGACCAGCCCTGCTTTGATAAAAAAAATCAATTAATCCAATCAATCAAACTTCTGAAACAGAATTACATATCGATGCAAGCGGAGAAGGACTAGGAGCCGTATTGCTGCAACGAGATATCGAAAGTTCTTCATTACATCCTATTGCATATATTTCGCGAACATTAGCGCCTACCGAGCGAAAAATACTCTATAACTGAATTAGAGTGTCTTGCGGCAGTATGGGCGAAAAGAATATTTTTCGAACATACCTTTGGGAACTTTTAAAATTTACGATCGTTACCGACCACCACTCTCTCTGCTGGCTTCACTCTAAGAAGGGCCCGAACAGACGATTACTTCGATGGCCGCTTAAGATTATTACTCGTACGTTGTTGTACATCAGAAAGGGTCGAGAAATAAGGTTGCAGATGTCTTATCCCGATATACCTGTCAGATAGCAATAATGTATGATGAACAAGCATCAGAAATACTAACATTTATCGCAACTTTTACAGATATAGTACTACAAGCTAACGACGCCCGCATATAAGAAATTATCGCCGGAAAAAACAACCTGGATGATGTAGGTCCTACTTTACATAAAATTTGTCAAAATTATGAATTAAATAATAACGTTTTATATCGACGTAATGTTAGTACTAAGGGCCACCCCCGATTACTAGTAATACCATCAGAATTAAGATATGACATTTTATATACAAATCATAATGATCCTTTAAGCGGACACTTGACATTTGCGCGAACATTTGATAAAATTAGGAGAAAGTATTAGTGGAACGACCTAGCTAAAGATGTTCCAAATTATATTGGAAGTTGTGCCGATTGTCAGGCAAGAAAAGGACCAACTAATCAAAAACCGGCTGGATTTCTACATCCTATTGAGGTAGGTCAGCCCTTTGAAAAACCAGGCGTTGATTTACTATGTCCATTTAGAAGGAGTTCAACGGAGATACAAACTCATATGAGTTTGTATCTTCGCGAGGCTGCCTCTCAAAGTGTAGACTTGCCTCGCGACGGCTTGTGCCTCACCATTGAGGCTACCTCACATGGTGTTAGCTGTCTGTCTAACGACGAATTTCACATGTCATTGTACTATCGGCACCTTCGGGTACCCGATAAACTATCCTCTCATAATCCAAACCCAAAAGAAATATGAGAATATTATAAATTACTGTACATATTGTTCATATTTCGTAGATATCATTGTTCAACCTAGGATGTTCTTCATTAACAGTTTGCCAGAATTCAACTGCAGAATCTAGAAATGGTGACGTTTTATTTAGAAATATTGGAATAGCGAAAAAGAGAAGATAGGATGACTAAAAAAACAATAAATCATGAAAATGAAAATTGACCAGTCTGATGACTTTTAAAAATATGTTTGCTTTGAGATACAATGAATTTATTCCATATTTTTCAAATACACTGTTCACGCAATGTTTAAGCGTTTGAAATAACACGTTTATTTTTTAAGTGTGATCAAGTTATCACTGGTTAAAAAACACTCGAAACCAAAATAAACTACTTGTGTTAATTTGACTTACCTTCGTTAGCCAACATTTCAAATGTACCTTCGGTATATTGTTTTTACACTTCTTCTTTTTGTTTGACGGCATATCTGCAGACAATAAATCATATGGTAAATAATGTTAACTTTTATCTTAAAATATCAAAATTTGAATTGAATTTATTCTGAGTATCAGAGCGAATCTTATTTATTAAACTGTACACTAGGGCAGGTAAGGATTCATTTGTAGGCGCGGGTCCCATACATATAGCGAATAATGTTTCCGCTTGTGCCACCAAAGTCCCCTCCGCTCCTCAGTGCCCCTAGACAAGCGCACACAAGTGCAAACGCGTTATTAACCAGCCCGGCACAGATTTTGATAAATTTACGTAATACATCTTATTGTTGTTTGTCTTTGTATGGACTTTGAACTTAAACGTTGATTATTTTAAAATACTATTGTCGTAATTAGCAAAAAAACGTCCTTAATTTAAAGGGTGGACGATTTTAAGCTAAATAAACCTTATCATTAACTAACTGGCTGCATTTTTGTATTTCCAAATCCAATATATTAAACGTTCAAAGATAATACTGCATAACAAATACTGTACATGTTTTCTTAAATCTAATTATGGAATTATATAAAAGTAAAATGAATTATTTTGTTTATGTGTTAAAAAAATCGTTGAGTAATATTACATATAATAAATTTACATATAATAAAATAATAAGTAAGCAGTTATTTGCAGTACTGCCTTTACCGTAATACCATTTAACGACTTAGTTTATAAGAACTAAGAAAACTTAAAGAGAAAACTATTCTACAGTATAATTTCGGGACATAAACAAAGCAAATCAAAAATAATCAAGGAGAAAAGATCGAGAAAGGCAAGGATAATCGATTAAAGAAATAGATAAACTACGGGTATAATGCATGTCTAGAGTCTAGGGCGCTCCTCTCCTAACGGCGATTGGATTCTTATACTTAGCGGGCAAACTTTGCAACACTGTCCATATATTTTAGTGGTTCACTTTACTACGGAACTTACTAACGCGGTGTTTATTATTACAGCCATGACATCATTTCTGTTTTACAGGATGTTTCATCTAAAGAGATATCCTTGTAAATATTTCCGAAATAAAACAAAAATAATATAAAAATTCGACCGGTTAGCAATAAATAGTGTTTATTTGATATTACATACAGGTGTCCCAATCTTCTGGAATTGTAGAATTGTATTTATTGTGTGAATGGTAGGAGGTCAACATGTTCAGATCACGTAATAGACACTATAAGGTATGGTGACAGATTTTGAGATATTTATAACGTTGTCCTCAATTTTTTTCAAAAAATCCAAAATGCAAATACATCTTGACGTAAATTTTAGATTAAATTGCATACTAGGCTCTATCTAGACGTATTAGAATTTGTATAGTTTCTATAGAGAGTGTTCAGTATTGAACACCAAACTTTGAATAGCACCATATATTTTTCTACATCCATCGTATAGGAAATGTATATCTCTAATGTTCTGTACAAGTGCTGGAAGATGCAGTCGTTGCTACATTTTCAGACGATATTGGGCTATTTGCTGTAGATAAAAATGAAAAAACTTTATTACAAAATTACAGGTAGCAACAAATGCAGTAATAGACTGGACGAAGCAATGAAGGATTAAACTGAATGAACTTAAATCAATTTAAGCAAATTTTACCAACAGAAAGACATTTCCTATGAATGCGAAATACCTAGGCATGACTGTCGATGCCAAATGTAGGTGAAAGGAGCATGTTAAAAAGAAAAGAGGTGAATTAAATATAAAATATAAACAATGCTACTGGTTGCTAGGACGAAGCTCCAAACTCTCGATTTGTAACAAGATATTGATTTATAATCAGATTTTCAAGCCGATGTGGCTTTATGGAATACAGCTTTGGGGTTGTACCAACATCAAACGGATTCAAACATCAAAACAAAATGTTACGTAACATAGTGAATGCTTGTTGGTATGTTCGGAACACTGATCTTCATAGAGATCTTAGGACACCAACTGTCAAGGAAGAGATTAAAACGTTCGCCGGAAAGCATGAAGGTAGACTACACCTACATGTGAATGCAGAGGCTCTTCAGCTGCTGGATAACCAACATCCAGTGCGAAGATCAAGCCACTAGACCTCGTGTAGTGTATTGTGTGAAAGCAGGGTACAGTGCGCGGGCAAAGTGTAGTTAAAAACGTGCAAGCAAATCAAAGAACGACGATGGACTAACACTGGAAAATATAAATATAAGTTAAGTTGGCACGAAAGCAAAATTAATGGTTAGTCCGAAAGACTAGTATTAATGTAAATATATGGAAAAAAAATCTGATGTTTGTATAATGCATATATCTAACTTTGAAAGTAAGATATAGTTAAACGTGTTAGGATAAATGGCTATAGTTAGGACAAATGGCATGTTAGGATAAATTACATGTTGGCAACAATACACAGCAAGAATATAGATGTAAGGACATGTTATAATAAGAGGTAGACATCTGTAGCCACTTTGTAAGTTATATTAAAATAAATGACAGGTTATGGGCCCAGAGTGCCACAGTACCAGAGCACCACAATAACAAAGTATCAAAGTAGCGCGTTCGGTCGTGATTACGTTAAAAGTAGTCGAAGTGTGTAAACTATGGATGTAGATACCTATGCACAATAGATGCAAACTGCAACACGATGACTATCTTAAACGTCGTCACAATTCTTACAACAACTGCGTTTTGAGGAATTATGCAATCTTAAGAAAGGTAACAATGTGAAGATTGAGTTATACATAATTGATCTCACAGAATAGGAACCAAGAGAAGAAGGGATTTTTATGGTAAGTGATGCAAAGCCAGTCCTTTCTAATACAGAGGAACATTTTCAGATAAACATCTAGACATCATTAAAGACTAATGAAGATATACCCGGCAGTAGTGATTATAGTTTAAAAGCATCGACAGGATATTATATTTGTGGGGACAGAACTCATTTCAAAGCGCAATGCCCTAAGCGTACAAACTACAGTAGATATAATAGGAGTAGAGGTAGACATCGTGGTAGAGGTCGATTTACAAATACTACTCGAGGAAAATGTTGTATTAATAGCTGCCAACCTCTGTAATAAGAATGAATTAATAAACAATGCAGTTTTTGTATTAGATTCTGGTGCCAGTAATCATTTTGTGAAAGAAGAAATTGAACAGTATATGAAGAATGTAAAAGAATTGGATCATACAATTTCAGTGCACATCGCTAATGGTCAAATTATAATGGCAACAAAGACAGGGGAGCTTCAAGCGAGATGCCAAGGTAAGATAATAACAATTTCTGCTGCAAAATTGACTGCAAGAGGTTAATGTATAGTTGTAAAGAAAAATAAAATGTCAATTTGTGGTAAAAATTTTAAACTTACATGTAAAAATACAAGTGGACTATACATATTAAAACTAGACAGCTTTATTTATGAAAATTGTAATATGGTTCTTCAAAATAATGAGTTGTGGCATAGGAGATGTTGGAAAGGATGCTCTGAGACAACTTGGACTTCCATTTTCCACAGATAGATGTAGTGCTTGCATAGAAGCTAAAGCTACTCGTTTGCCATTTTACAAAAGTGAAAAGAGATCAAAAGCTATCGGAGAATTAATCCATACAGACATATGTGGACCAGTCACGCCATGTACCAATAATGGGGAATAATATTTTCAAGTAATTTTGGATGATTTCTCTCATTTTGTAGTAATAAAATTATTAAAATCTAAAAATGAAGAAGAAAGTTGACGCCACCGGAAATGTAATTGAAGTTACCAATAACGTGAGAAGTTAGGTCATAAACGACCTATTTTTTTCTAAAAACACTAACTTCTGTCGTTCAAATTTTAGCATGGAGGATATTTTACAACTAGACTATATATACCCACAGGTTGGAAATGATTTAAACGTTATAGTTGAAGACTCCATTGCACGGAGCATTTTTTTTTATCTGGACGTGAGAAGGTCATCAAAAAGAGGGGGGTTATTGATGTTTCTAAAAGGCTTTGTCAATTTTTATATTTGCAAAGTTATTTATTTCGAATGAAGAAAGTTACTTGTTTATTGAACATGGAAGTCATAGTTCATTAGTGCTAACGTTGTTTTTCTTGCTTTTTCGGTTGTCACGGATTAGCTGCAAAGCAGTTCCGCAGACAAATGTTATGTGTACCTACCTCATTGAGTCATTTGTTTCCAAATTCTGCATCCCTTGGCCATAAAACCACAATGGAATGAACTTCCTTAATTTTTTGGAAATTTTATGTAAACTACGTGTAGAATTTTATATATGTAGAATTCATTAATGTAACACTTGCAGTAATAAAATACAGGTATTCTATATAACACATGGGCTGAAAAGTCCCGGGCCTGACAAAGAAAACACGTTTTTTTTTGTTCAAAATTAGCTTTATTCATCAACGTAATTTCCATCAAGAACAACGCAATCATTCCAGCGCCGCTCTAACATTTCAATACCACGTTTGTAAAACGATTTATCTTTTGCCTCAAAATATGCCTCAGTTTCAGCGATAACCTCTTCATTCGAGCGAACAGCCAGTAGTCGCTGGGAGCCAAATCTGGCGAATACGGTGGATGTGGGAGCAATTCGACGTTCAATTCATGTAGTTTTGCCATTGTTTTGATTGACTTGTGACACGGTGCGTTGTCTTGATGAAACAAAATTTTTTTCTTCGCCATATGCGGACGTTGCTTTGCAATTTCGGCCTTCAGACGCTCCAGTAACGCTATATAATATTCACTGTTGATGGTATTTCCCTTCTCAAGATAGTCGATGAATATTACACCACGCGCATCCCAAAATACCGAGGCCATAACCTTTCCAGCCGATTGTTGTGCTTTCGGGCGCTTTGGACGAGGTTCACAGTTGCTGTCCACTCAGATGACGATCGTTTTAATTCCGGAGTGAAGTGATGGATCCATGTTTCATCTGTTGTCACATATCGACGCAAAAATTCCGGTTTGTTACGTTTAAACATGGCCAAACACTGCTCAGAAGCATCAACACGTTCTTGTTTTTGGTCAACAGTGAGCAAACGCGGCACCCATTTTGAACAGAGCTTTCTCATAGTCAAATGCTCATGCAATATAAAGCCAACATGTTCTTTTGATATCTTTACGATGTCAGCTAACTCACGCAACTTCACTTTTCGATCATTCAAAACGATTTTGTGGATTTTTTTGATGTTTTCTGGTGTTACCGCCTCATTTGGACGTCCACTGCGTTCTGCATCATCGGTGTCTCTACGACCACGTTTGAAGTCAGCAAACCAACGTTTTATTGTTGTTTCTGATGGAGCGGAGTCCCCATAACACTTTTCAAGCCATTGCTTCGCTTGAACGGTATTTTTTCCCATCAAGAAGCAGTGTAAAATTAAAACACGAAATTGTTTTTGATCCATTGTTTTGGAAATAAAAGTAGCGTCACTCTTAGCACAATAACTCACAAACTAATGAATAGAATATCATGAAATTTTAACAGCTGTCTTTTTAAGGTTAGTACTAACTGCAAAACAGGTGAATGCAATAAAACTAGCGCCATCTATGTGTTAGGCCCGGGACTTTTCAGCCCATGTGTTAAAATAAGCAAGTTGGTATCCATAATTCATATTTTTCCAGACATCGGTAGTGGCAGTTTCCGGTGGGACAGTTCGTATAAATCTGGGGCGATCGTCGTAGGGGAACACTATTTCTAGTTAGTGTTTTGATGACCTCTGATTATTTGATTTTACGTTATTAATACTGTTTTCTAAACTGTTTTTAAGTTACAATTTTTAATAAAAAGATCGAAGGCTTCGTACACTCTGTATAACATTACTTATACGGTTTATTCATTTAAAAAAAGATAAAATATCTTAGAAGGAATTTAATATTTTTTGTTGTAATATTTTGTTCGATATGGTTAATTATACATGGTTACTAAAATGTTTATTTTAGTAGTGATGTATAAGAATCGACTAAAATTGGTAAACTAAATTTATTTTTAATTTTCATGTCATCAGCATATTTTCAATTAAAACGTAAATGGCTTTCTTAAGGTAGGTATTGAATTTGTATTTGCTAGTATATCAAATTTTACACTTAATTAAAATGTAAAACCGTCAATAGCAAGCCATTAAGGTTTTATTTTCCAAACATTAATTAAACATCAGGGGTGAACGTGCCAGTTATCAGTTAATAATGCCTACATCAAGCACAGTTTCTAAAAATTATATAATAATCTACAAAGTATACATAAATGTAACGATGTTGCACGACTATTTATCGTTAGTTGTACCCTGTGCTTTGACAGTTTGTGTTACAACGTAAAACGCAAAAATTCATGATGCATTGCAAATATTTATGATTTTTGTTTTGTTCTGTTTCTTTTACAATTTCTATCACTGTCATGTGTTTATACAAAGAAAGATACATATATTTCATACCACAAAACATAAATCAACCCCGTCTGTCGATTTAAGATTTTTAACATAATAAAATTTTACGAAATCTTATAACGTTTACGTTACATTAGGTATGTTTCCCTTTCCATTTGTCAAGTGAAATGCGAGGGAAAGTAAAGTTATTTTGCGTTCCCCTTTTTCCTCTGTTAAGTAAACTCCAGTATATAGCGAGGCCCTAAAGCCCCCCCCCCCTCTCATGCAAACTAACGACAGAAGCTGGCGTTTTTTGAAAAAAAGGTCAATTTCTATTTTTTGTGAGCTAATTTGTCGTTATTGGTAGTTCAATCGCATTTTCCGTATCACTGGAAGTGACGTTAACTATCTTATTTTAAAAAGAACAGCCTGTATATTTTGCGAAATGCGAATCGAACGATACCACATATGTTATATTTTAACTTAAGAAATATGACGATATGTAGCAGTAAAGGTTTTGGTAATCCGGTTCTGTTGTTACGCAAACTTGGCTAAGAAAGAGCGCCAAGTTGTTTCTCGTAACGTCAGATTGATCCAAAGTGCTCGTTACTATGCAAAGTAATCATAACCAGGCCTGGCACAAGGCGGTTCGCGCCAGGTTAGAAATATGATTGCGTGGCCTACGACGCGGCGTGTGTATACAGATGAATCGACATGAATTACCTCAGCGAATTAAATTATTGATTTATTGCAACAGTTTCTCCTCAACCTTTTGCAGCGTTACACATAATTATAAAAATAAATATGGGTCTAACGTACGCAAGGAAAATAAACGACCGTTGGCTGATAAAGTCACTAAAATTGTCAATGTATTTCCGGATTTGAATTATAGTGGAGCTAAAGTATTGTGTAAAGTTCACACAGTGAACATCCTTCACCGGGACAAATGTGGAAACAATCCTGATGATGCAAATTTTTCATTAATCATATCCACGTTGTTAAGAAGTTACGTTTATTTATTATATTAAATTATTTATTGAAGTCAAACTTGTTATGTGGCGTATTAAAACTAACATAACCTTAATTTTAAAAAGCAATCAATATAAATACATATATTCGTTATTTCTGAAAAACAAAAGTGCTTTTTACTACATACCTATAGTTATTCATACATTTACGGTATTAAGTACAACAGATTTTTGAAGAAACTATTTTGTTACTGTAATATGTTATGTTCCTTGGAATTTCGGACTAAATATTTCAAGAAATTTCGTCTCAGGAATCGAACCTGACACCTCCCGCTTGCCGGACGGGCGTGCTAACCACTACACCACGGGGACCTTGATGCCAGGAACGTTCACTTTTTAATACCTGGTTATTATTTTTATCTGCAAATATATCATAATATTTTGACAGACAATTTTTTATTCTTACATGCCAAGTACACTAATTAATTGATATATTTTGGTTTCCATCGATGGATTATGAAAATCTATATCTGTCAGTGAATTATGAAAATTTGTAATTTCCTTGGAATTTACTGGGAAGAGATTTTTTCAAGTATTTAATTACGTCGGAAAATGTTTTAACTGTTATTACTTCTTTATTTTGTCGAACTTTATTGCAATTAATTAATTATAGTAGGTTTGTTTAAATTTGCTAGTTTTTGATAAACAATACTACTGTATTTTAGGTTTTTTGTGTTGTTACTTTTATGATGGCTTTGCCACAAACCATGCAAAGTTGCTGGGTCAACTTTAATATGATGTTAATCTGGCAACAATTATCACCTTATTTGCAGTGGTTGCGCAACAAATTGTACAGTAACTTAAATTTTAATCTGTTAAAGCAGTTCGCTCTGTAGATTTTATCCTATCTGTAGTAGATATATAGTAGAGTAGTAAAGTACAGTAGAGTAGATAAAGTAGATGTAAGTAAGATGTAAGAAAAGGTGTTTAAATAAATAATAAAAGTAATAATGAGTAATTATTATCACCAACAATAACAAAATATAAGATAAGACTATCTATCCTTACTTAACGCAGAGTTCAAATATTTCCAGCTGTACAAGGGCAGTGTTCATTAGGTTTCACTTCGGGGTAATTTTTGTCAAAGTCACCGAATATTAAAATTAGGCCATTGTAAAATCAACAACAGAAAGAATTGGAACTTAAGCAAATTTTCTATCAAAAACTAACAAATTTAAATAAAGCTACCATAATTAATTAATTACAATAATGTTTAATAAAGTAAAAAAGAAAGAACAATTAACAAAACAAGTTAAAATTACAGAAAATAATGACGAGAACAAAGAATAAAAGTATGACAATCGCAAGTTATAAGAACAATAAATAACAAGAATAATTTATGTTTTTTGGGATTGAGATTTGACAGTTTGGCAATTGTTATGATTACTTTGCTTAGAAGTGAGCTCTTTAGATCAGTCCGTCACAAGAAACAATTTGGCGCTCTTTCCTAGCCAACTTTGCATAACAACAAAAACAGAATAGCAAAACCTTTATTTCGCATATCGTTATATTTCTTAAGTTAAAATATAACATGTGGTATTGTTGGATTCGCCTTTCAATTACCTTTCATAAAACGTAAAACTATACGGGAAGTTATATTTAAAATAAGAAAGTTGACGTCACTTCCGGTGATACCGGAAATACAATTGAACTGTCGATAACGGCAAAAGTTAGTTCACAAAAAATAGAGATTGACCTATTTTTTCTAAAAACGTTAGCTTCTGTCGTTCAAAAGGTAGCTTGGGGGGGGATACTTTAGGACCGCACTGTATAGGAATCAAATAAAACTTTCTTAGAAGCAACAAAGGTTTATATTCCTAAATAAACGATATTTCACTTCAAACCCCCAAAAATATATTCATAAAAAATGTTTAATATATGGAAAACACAAAAGGCTATCGCATATTTCAAAAAAAAAGCCGAAATAACGTTAAAAAATGCAGGCGAGCACATATTTATCATACATATTTTTAGGTTATGTTATTAATATTTTCAATTCCGTCAAACATTTACATACAAAATAAATAAAACGCTTAGATCAGTTTACACCTTTTGGTAGTTCCCTTACCTGTTTTCCAGTTACACTAACAAATCGGAAACAGCTGTAATTATTTTAGAATATAGAAAAAGCCTTGTCGACACCAACTAGTTAATTAAGTTAATACAGATTGCAGTAGAAAGTATCTGAAATGCGTGGGAAAACTTGTGGCATATTTCTATATAAATTATACAATTTCCCCACCAACATCAATGCATTTGACAGTAGAAGAATCTGTAATTTTAAGAATTAGTTATATGATATTGTTAAATGAAAGCTACATATGCGTATACACGTATTGTTTTAAGTAGAGGTGTAAACCTAAGATAAAAGTTATATTTTATTAAAACTTACCGTACTGGAACACAGTTATACGTGTATTAATCTAGAATTTTATTAGTAAACAGCTGCCACCGACTATAGTTATTCAATTATTAACTACAAACAATAACTAATAGTAGTAAAAAACGAGATGTATTTGAGCGGATAACGGTTAAGTTGAGTCAGTTACAGCACTCACTGGGTAAGGGGTGGGGTGTAATACTTTGATAATTGACATTTATTCAAATATGCAACAGCAATATGTTACAATATTCCCAAAAACTCAAATTTAATTTAAAAAAAAGTTAGTGCGAAATTTGTTTTGTAGTAGTTGTAATTATAATATAATGTAATATATATGGCGTGAACATAAATTCATAGTCAACATACAAAAAAAAAACGTGTTATTAGATGTTTTTCTTAAGAGATCAACATTTTAAATAAAATCCATTTTATCACTCCATAAAAGCCCAGAATATTTATGTAAAAATACAACAGGAAAAATAAATAACAGGAATTTTGTAAGCTAAGAAATGATTTATGCTGAACCCATATTAAGTTAAATGAATGCTTTAATTTTGAAAATAAAAGCAATGAAAGCAAAGTACAAAGTAAACACTACTGAGAAGCGTTTCATACAAAAGGTTATACCAGGTGCGTCGTTAGTGTGTCCGCGGAGTCTAGCATGGAAACTACTAAAGATCGAGAAATAAGATTTCCTGGACGTATATAATACACGACAGCGTATTTTGTAAAATTGTTTATAAATATATAGGATGTCCCAAATTTCCGTAACCGCCTTCAACTTTTTTATTTTAAACGGATTGCTATACTTTTTATTCTACATTTTAATAGCCACTGAAATTACCTTTGTAATGATATATGATTATATGTACTTTCGATAATTACTTTTGGCTATATTGCAAATTTTGTTAATATTTTTACAGTTGCAGACTGACGTTTCAAGAACTGGATCTGCAAATTGATGTAGTGCCGGGTTACTCTTTTGGTATCAATTTGGAGGCTAACATTTCTAAATCTCTTTTAACCTGACTATCTTGAAATATTTCCTGGCTTTTCTTGATTGCTGCAGCTTCTGTCGGATTGAATTTTAAAACTACCTTCTTTACTTGATCAAAATATTTGTTGTGGTAAAACGCAGCCTGCAACCATGTTCCCCAACGTGTAACAATCGGCTGTGGTGGTTCAGGTAAATCAGGACACAGTTTGTGAAATAGCCGGGTACGTTTCGGAGACTTTAGAAACACTGCCTTTGTAGTAGCAATCAATGCATTTACTAGTGGAAAACATGTAGGAATCGTTTGTGTCGCAAGATTTAGAGTATGGATTTTACACTGTGTTCTTTAAGAGATTGGCCCAAAGAACGCATGTTTGCGGCACCATCACTCATAAACATTAAAAGTTGCTTAGTTGAAACTTCAAATTTGTTCAATGAGTTCAACACCATCTTTAAAATCTCATCGGCAGTACAATTTATAATTCTTTTGGAAGCAGGTATGAAGGAGGATGACGGTCGATGTGGTTCCATTGTACGTACCATTAACCACAGAATGTTTTTGACGATCTGTTGTTTCGTCCACACATAACCACAGTTTTTTATTTTTCAATTCCGTTTTAATTCTTTTTTCTATATGTTCACGAGCAAATGGCACTACATTTCGTATCGATGTCCGACTAGTTAATTTACAGTCCGCATATTTATTCCAGAAGGAGACAAATGCTTCTTTATCTAGTAAACGAAACGATAGATTACATAAAATAAGAGTAACACATAAATCAAATGTAAATTTTTCTTGGTCTCGTATGCCACTTTTTGCGGAAGAATGCTGTTTACTTTCGATGTGACGTTGATAATGGCTTCTGGACCAACACATTAAAGGAATTTTACAAACTAGACATTGAATTTTAGCGCCATAAAAAATTAAGTCCGGCATGTCCACTATAAAGTTTTTAATTGTGTCTGCCATTGGTCATTTTCGCGACGTACCTAACTGCGACATTTTTAAAGCAAACATAAACGTATATTTGCGAAATAAGTTACGACAGCCTACGTATACACAGAACTACTCGCATACAGCATCGATTTAGTACTGACGCTGTGAACGTGTGAAATAAATAAGCGCCGAACCCGCACCACACATCTACTACACTGACTGTTACCGCTGTTTGCCCAGACTACTGATGAGTGATGAAAGTAGTTTTGGGCGATTATGAATGATATAATCGAGATATATCGATTATACCCGAATAATCGATCATTCGATTATGGTTTAGAAATCATTCATTATTCGTTTCGACTGCGCAGGAGAACACAAACGGATTACGATTTGAGATCTGTATTCGAAACTTCGAGGTTTCGAGTTTCGAAATAATTCACTCGTTACTCGGATTCTTTCAAATAATCGTGGAAAATAATCGAAATCGTTAGTAAACTTCGAATGATGATTTCGAATGATCATTCGATTATTTTAAACGATTATTTCGATTCATTCGATTATTTAAATATAGTTCGTTATTTTATCGCGTGTCTTGTATTGTAGATGATGTTGTGGTGTCATAGGGAAAAAGAGAATCAAAACTGATAGTTTACTGTCTTTGTTAGATTTCTAAATAATATATTTTTGGAAATTTTAGCTGAGTTCGGGTATTCGTTCGGAGCGGATTAAGAGTACAGAGCACGTGGACGGAATTAGGGGTAGAGCATGAGTGGATCACGCAACCCATACTCTTAAACGAATGGATGGGGTAACTCTACGACATTTCTGAATGCGAAAGACGCGTGTAGGGTATTCGGAGTAAATAGAGTTACTCCGAACGAATACCCTAACTCGCCTTTGACGGGTAGAATAGGGCTACTGGCGAAAGATCCTGTATTTGTAAAAACCTAACGCGACATATGTAGGTGCTACCTCCTGCTTATGCCTAAAAATTTCTTATAAAAGAAAGGAATAAGCTAGGATGTCGTAGAAATACACTTCGCAACACATACTTATTCAATTTAATCTACAAATGTAAATAAAGTGCACCAAAGCTAGCGTTTTCTTTTTATATTTTCTTTTTTTCGTACTTTTGTTTGTCTATATAAATATTACATTATTTATAAATTGCTTTCGTAATTCTCCACCATGCACTTCCCCAACAGAGTCATCTGGCGTGCACCCATTTTCTATTAAGATATCATTAGATCAGCATGAAATTAAACGGGTACTCTAAAACTGTGGCACTGGAACACTGAAACAGTTCACTAAAACCCTTACCACAACACTTAATTCGTGCTGGACGCACGTTTCGATAGCCAAGCTATCATCATCAGCAGCAAGACTGAACTGAGTTCAGTGCTATCATCATCAACAGCAAGACTGAACTCAGTTCAGTCTTGCTGCTGATGATGATAGCACTGAACTCAGTTCAGTCTTGCTGCTTGGCTATCCAAACGTGCGTCCAGTATGAATTAAGTGTTGTGGTAAGGGTTTTAATGAACTGCTTCAGCATGAAATTCATTACAGCAGTGATGCAACATGCAGCCGAAAATTATTTGTTCTTATTTTTATTTAATAAAATACATTATAAATAGTTGTTACTCTCTAATTGAGTACAATGTCTGCTGTAATAAAAAATAGTAGAATCAGATGTAGATCCTCTTTTTATATATGACGATAAGGTATTAATTCATTGAGAACTGTACTAAAATTATTGAGAAACTTTTAATTTTAAACACCAAGTAAAATAAACGTAAATACGTTTATACTTCTTCGTAACAACGTTTAATTTGATGAATATAATATGTTCTATATTCTGTAACCACCGACCTCATTACTTGCGCAGGTTACTTTTAAACCGAGGCAATCTTAACAATATACATTCTACCAACCTTGGGTAATGAGTGGTTGTACTAAATATTTGTTATATTATTAAAGGAGTATTCCGCAGGTTAGTGTTTTCTTATTCTCACCAGTCAAAAATATTACAATATGATCAAAGTTTACACTTGTTTAATTAAATCTAGTTTATATTTTTATATTTCGATAATTTAATACATAACTTATAGATGTAAAATTCCTAACATAAATTCTTATTCTAACCTTTTTTAATTATTTAATATCTGTATTGAGTCCGGATCGTATTAAAACAATTTATTAGCCCGCTTTTGTATTGCATCTACACGTCTGGAATTAATAATGCCGTTAAATCATCTAATTTACTAATATATGCGGACGACACACAGATCTACTATTCTTTTAAGCCGATTGATTGGCAACAAGCTGGTTCCAGTGCATTCTCAAAAATTCAGTAATATAAGTGTTTTATTGCAGCTCATAAATCAAAGGCCGTGAGAGCTATCGCTTTCCTTGTCTATACTGATCCCTTCTAGTAGATTTTGACGATTTTCTTAACCTACCTGCGACAAGGAAGCACACGTTTGATGTATACTTATTCATCCCGTTCTTATACATTATTCTCCATATTATTTATCTCTTAATGTAAACATACGTAGGACTACTGATTTCTTAGCACTACTTTCGCGCCCTCCCCTACACGCGCGTAAGTATCTCTGCTCTCACTTGCTCGCCCCAACATCCACATTTTGCCCACGAATGCGTACAGCATTCGTGTTACAAGAACGTTGGACGATATTGCCAGTAGCCTGCCAGGGTGCAACCTCGGGAATCTTCGGGAGATCTTTCTTTAACGAGACTACGTCATTTCTTTTTGTGAGGATTGTACATGTACGTGAACGAATACGCCGGTTATAACGTGAGCAAGGTGCACAAATGAATTTGCGTTTACGCAATTTTGGCAGCAAATGACATTCCACAGTGGCATTCAACACAGCACACGTTTAGACGCGCTGAGTTCGTGTAAAATCGGGTAATCATAGTACGCTCGCTCGTACGGTATATATTCGTGCATATAGGAGGATGGTATGAGAAGTACCAGTGTTTGGAGACAGATCGCGCATCGTGTCAAAATCTGCATTACTGACTGTAAGTACTATTCTTTTGTTGAACAGTTGACGGTTTTGAGAGCTGTTGAAAGTGAGCAAGTTTATGTATTTGTGTCATCATAAAAAGAGAACAATACTGGTCATTGACTCGATTTCTCTTTTTGAATGGGAAAACGTGTGCAGAAATCAAAGAAAAGTTGGATGTAGTTTATAAGAAATGTGCACCTTCAATGACTTTAATGAAAGATGAGTTTAATGAAAATCGTGGCAGAACACCAGTCTTTGAAGAGGAGCGGCCAGGTCATCCCATTGAGGTGACTACGGGCGATATGATCAATAAAGTTCATGGTATCGTCTTAGCAGACCGCCGGATGACCATTAGAGAGATTGCTCAATTGAACGTGTGCGAAACATCCTTCACGAAAAATTGAGTATGCGAAACCTATCGGCGAGATGGGTGCCGCGTCTGCTGAGGGTTGATCAAAAACAGAATCGCGTGATAAGTTCAAAGCAATGTTTAAACACAATACGAGTGAGTTTCTGGAGCGTTGCGCTACTGTAGATGTGGCATGGATACATCACTACACGCGTTGCCTTCCTTAACACAGGTACTTATCATATCATTCTCGTATATACTACGATCACTACTCGTAACTCGCAATCATCAATCGTATAAAAGTATACAGTAGATTACTGCAGACGAATATTAATCGTATATTCATTATTCCTTGAGCCGATTACGTTCTGCCCAAGTCTGTTCTACATGTACTCATAATCTGTAGTAATCAGATCTACTTATCCGTCTCTATCATAATCCATGTGGGTGCTGTAGCTGGTTACAAAATTTTTCTAGTTATTGTTTTATAAAAGTGAAAAATCGAAAGCAAGTTTGGCAGACGCGTAAACTTTTTAGTACGGGGGATAGAAACGTTATTTATGGTCTCGGCTGAACAAATAAATAATATATTTTGAAGGAAGAGATGACATATAAAGAACAAGATAGAAGTTAAAAAAGTGTTCTTTCTCGGAACGGGGGAAATTATATTCGACCGGATTTGTCTTCTCGAACGTAGAGGACAATTCCGCAATAAAAAACCATAAATTTACGCATGTGTTTGTGGATTATGAAGTGGACAATTCAGTGGTAAATCGACGTTAAAACAATATCATCGTTGATTGGCGGTTGTTATAATGTCATTAATTCGCACTCCAGTTTGTGCGCGCATTTCAGTTTTCAGCGGCTCCCGATTCGGCTCATCAGTGACGACCAAAGCGTTGATAACGTCGGACTGAAAGCTCCGAGCTTTTATAGCGAGCATGTGTACATCTTTGTTTTGAATAACTTTTCACGGTTTGGTGCAATTTGTCTTCGTGGTGTGTGATAAAGGTAAGTTTATTTACTTTACTTAAGTGCGCCATCTGTATGTATCGATTTTTTTTCGATAATTTCAAATATGAACTATGGAGACACTTTATTGGAATTTAGTAATTTTCGCGCGGTTTGTTTATCAGTTCTATATAAATATTTGATTATTGTAAATGCCAAGAAAAATGTTAGTGTTACTTCTTCATAAATGTTATTAATAAAAATTTGGTTTTTTACTCATTTCATCGTTCGCATTTTCATAATTATGGGTTTGGAAAACTTAAACAGCTAGCAAAGGAAATACGATAGATCTATACATAAAATATATGTGTACAACAAAGCTATCGAAAATATAGCGTTAGTGTTCTTTTTATCCATATTCTTTAAGTGCTGTATAAATACATATGTTCTTTAATATAGTCATCATTCTATTAGTTAAAGCGTGCATATATTTTTGCTAATATCGTACATAATTAATTAAGGTGAGTATACAGGTTTTCATCAACTGTATTCATGATGCTACTTGAAAAGGATAGTACCTTTTGTCTTCATACATATAATGATACAAATTGATTCAATGGAACCTTGATTATATTTATCACCTCAATCATTTATTGCCTCTTTCAGTGAAAAGCAATTGTGATGATTTCAACTCTTGATCTGTGCGCATATTGAAATGTATTTAAAGTTTGATATTGTAATATTCTTTCTACGGGATAGTTGCGGTTCGTGATCAAATTTACGGGGTGGTCATATCTGCAGAAAGGTAAATGTATGTCTCCCCTTATACAGACTTGAATCAGAGAAATTCTTCGTTCTTTGGAATCGTTCGAAAATATAATGCGCAGAAAGCAATAGAACGCATTGCTTACACCACAACTACAAATCAAATCAGCCAAATCACACATAAATCAACGGAAATTACGTTGCCCTTCTTTATTGATCAACTGATCTAATCGGGAAGCCGTGGATGCTAAGAGGGTCCTCTCATGTGAAATTGTTATGAACAACATGATGATATATTTTGCATTTTATAAATCGATAGTCTCAAAGTGTATGGTTTTGCCAAGGTCAAATTAATTTCTTACATCGTAGAATACTTTATGAAAAGCAATAGAGTTATACTATACACAATAGATTCATAAACGAAAATATGTTTGGAGTAGGGGTTTGACTGGAATTGAAGGATACCACTTGTGCGTAAAAGAAGGGCCCATATACGAAGGAGTTTTTAACAAAAGAAGTTAAGAACACCAGACTCAAAAAAACGAGTTCACGGAATTGAACGGATTCACTAAATAGAATGGAAGTGGACAATCGCAATCGACCCTTTTCGCAATGAAGGTAGAAAATAAAATAAATATTTTTCATATACGAGGATGTACATTGCAAAACGCAGTTTTTAAGTTGTGTGTTTTTCTGTAAATAGCACAGATTAACGGTGTCCCACATAAAAATATTTTTGCAAATGCTACTGTGTTGTGTTAGGTGAGAGATACTAGTATAACTGTTCTCAAAAATATTGCTCTTTTTTTAAATATACATAAAGAAATAAATAGTTCGTTTTAAATTATGTCAAAAACTGCGTTTTGCAATATATCTCCTCATATAGTATATACTCCGCAATTGTCACGTTGAAGTTATACATATTTATTTACATCTAGCGTGTTCACCCATTATATGGATAGAAGATATAATCTTTGGGCAGTTTAAAAGAGCTTTTAGATGCCGCTCTTTACTTCATGTCAAATTCCTCCATCTTTCTTATCTAACTTAGTTTCTAAGATAATTGAGATAATTTGAAATATTTATCAAATGCTGTTTCTTTAACGCTTGATGCATAATACGCCGTATATGCTTCAGCGGCGATATAAATTTTGTTCCATTAGGTATTCTTTAAAGTTTTCAGCAATACATATATCGCAAAGTTTCTTCTATCCAATTTTTTTATATAAATATTTCTTTATTTCTAAAATTCCCCTTTCTTCAGAAAATCAAAAACGTTTGTTGCATCATCTGTTCAAAGTGATCACCATTCTCACACATACAAATTTTAATACGATTTTTTAAACTTCGTATCGTATAACATTTCGAAAGCGAATTTACTTACAGAACATTTTTATAAGCATTCCTATTTAACTAAAATGTATTCTTTAAACATCCTTCAGTGAGGTATTCAGTATGTTCTTATAATGTTTACTGCCGAAAAAAACGTGCTACATCCTAACTAAATCTATTCAATCTTAATAATGAAGTCTAATTGAAAACCACAGAGAGTATCGGCACACTCCTCACCACACAAAATATTATTAATTAATTCGGAACAGCTGTTTCAAAGGCTCACTGGGCCCCCATTTTCAACCGAGTTACCGAATAAATCTGAACGAAAAAACTAAAAACTTTTACTTTAATTCTACCATGCATGTCTATCCCTCCTCTCGAGGAAATTGAAACTTGTATGTTTCTTTTTGCTATTTATTACCTATATATACGTAGCAGGCGCCATAAATTCTCGGTCTGGTATAGAAAAAAAAACTTGCTAAAATATAACAATTTTTATTTTTCAATATAATAAACTTCAATACATTTATTACAATTCTATACCCTTGTAAAAATAATATAAAGTTTTTCCCTCAAAATGTTGTATTACAGCTTTTTGGGATGAGGTTCATCGGGTACCCGCTATTCCATAGGTTCTTTTTGGGTAGAGGAGCACAATACAGGACCATTGTTTAATTTCCTGTGACAATGGACTCCAAAATCGGTTTCGGGTCGTCTCCACACATGTTTGAAAACGAGCGCGCACATTCGACGTTCACGTTGGAGAGCAGGGCGAAAACTTCTTTCAGAAACGTTAGACATCACTGATAATTCCACTTTTAAACTGCGATCGGTTAATACCATTTCTTCAATAATTGAAATGTTTCGAGGTGTTATCAGTTCAATTGGCTGACCGGGGCGCTCATCATCTTTAAGGGATTCTTGCCCAAAACGGAAACATTTTACCCACTTTTTTTACAGTGGAATATGAAGAGGACCATAAACGCCGTCCAATCGTTGTTTAATGTGATTAGGTGTATGCCCTTCTCTTGTTAAAAATTTAATGATCGCACGGCACTCAATTTTCGCTACCTGAACATTTTCGTGCACTAGTCACGCTGTATGGCTGGCTACTAAAAACTACCACTCTTCAAGCCGTAATATATATAGTGTAGGCCTCGCAACTATGACACAACGGAGTTTGAACACGCTCAAACCTGTATAAGCCTGCCAGGCTGAGAATTTATGACGCCTACCTCGTACTTGTTGAATTGCTGAATCATATGCCAATGAATATCTTGCGCAGCTTGTTGTTTATGCTAGCTGATTACTTACATATGTATAATGTATAGTTATAGATGGTTAGAACAAGGACAATCCAAAGGACAGTTTTGAAGAAGTACCATCTCAACATTTAGTTGATTCAAACAAATATTATGTTGAGTCAAACAAAGTGTGGTTGCTGTTTGTCATAACAGCACTATTTACTATTTGTATGTTTCATTGATTATTGTATATTAGTTGTTACTTAATTATGTATTTAATGTTTACTTCTATATGCTTATATATATTCATTACGTGTAATTAGTTTTTGTATGTCTTCGTATGGATGTAATCTGTTGGTCAATTAAATAAATAAACAAAATAAATTTGGTTATTTCAACCATATCGGTCCTTTAACACTAGAACCGCCGAGAATTTCTCATACCTCGGATCGCCGCCCCGGTCAAATTGACCGGTGATTAAAACTCAATTTTGTTTCGACTGTTTTTATTAATTAACATAATTTTTTTGCATAAAAGTGTATATTTATTCACAAAATATAAAAATAACTTCTAACTTAACTTTGGTATTTTAAATAGTTACTTTAAATCCACATTTTCCATATATGTTCTTGTTACAGTTCTTACATCTATCGTAAGTCTTATTGTCACATTTCTTTTCTTGACATGTACGTCTTTTGCGAGATTGCTTATCTGTCTTTGATCCAGCCTGTAAGTTCTTCTTGCATTTTTGATTCGATGTTCCTTCCTGAGGGTCTTCTTCGTTGTTATTGGGTTGTTGCGAGAGTTCTTCTGCCAATTGCAGAATGAAGTCGGGACGTTTTATTTTTTTTGCCAGTGATTCTTTGTATACAGCAAACGCATTGATTGCAGCAAGATCCAATATATTATAAAAAACATGGACTGGCCATCTTCTTGAGGGTGCCTTCACGCTGTATTTTCGGGCTATTTGATCTACTACGTCAACGCCATATTTTGTGCTATTATAGTATAAAACTGTTTCTGGCTTTTTCTTTGTACTAGCATCAATCGAAACTGTTGGATGTTGCGTACTTAGAAGGAGAACATTTTTGTTTATTTTGGCTTGATACACTATCAAAGTGCAAACATTTTCTTTACTTGTGAATAAAACAGTTTCATATAAAGAACCTTTGCTTTTTTTTATTACATCGGGAATTTATTTTCTCGACCTGTTCACAGTTCCAACAATTGTGGGATTTAGTTTTGCTAATTTCTTTGCAAGTTCCAAGTTGGTAAAAAAATTGTTTGTTGTCACATTTCTTCCTTTCTTGGTGTAAGGCACTTATAATTTTAGAACGACGTATTCATCAAATGGTTGTCCTATTGGTCTCGAATCATCTTTTCCTAAATATGGGAAGGCATTCAACACATATTTAGCTTCGGTGTCAACAGCAAGCCAAAATTTAATACCAAACTTATCCGGTTTATTGGACACATATTGCGTAAATCGACACCTTGCTGTTGTAGAAAAAAGCTGTTCGTCTATTGTTATGTTTTCTCCGGGCACATAACAAATTTTGCAATTGTAAGCAAATTTTTGCCATATTTCAGAAACTAAAGCAAGCTTGTCATGTTCCAATCTTTCTTTCCTTGTAGACTTGAGATTGAATCTGGGATATCGCATTATTCCTCTAAATTTGTTTCTAGACATCGTTTGACTATAAAACGATATTGATATGATAACTTTTTAGACTACAAGGAATCTAATTCTAGATGACTGGAACCCTGAGCACCACGTGCGTATAGAATGGCAATAAAGAATTCTAAATCTCCTAAAGATAATTGCCAGTTTTGACTGTCTAGTTGTCTTCTAGCTTCAGCCTCGGTGCATTGTTTTATGTATCAGAATCGAGTTATCGATAAATAATCTCCAGAAACTACTCACGTTTTCTGCAGTTACCCTTTGTTTTGCATAGCCTGTTGACCCTGGATTGTCCCTAAATATATTGGGTTGGGTTTTTCTGCCTGGAGTAGGCTGACTCGCAGAAATTACTTGCCATTGGGAATTGTCTTTTGATTTGCAAACTGCACCAAGATTGAAGGAAAATCCTTTTTCTGTTGGTTTCTTTTGCTGGCGATTAGAACGAACAGACGTTTTCACTTCCTGCTTATCGCTGGAACTAGCATGGGGTTTCCAGTATAGGTTTTTGGGACCATTACCGCGATACTAGTGATATGAAGCAACGCATAAAGCTTGTAGTTTGTGATATATCGTTACTACCGAAAAGACAAGCTAACCAGCTCTGACGTCAGCAGGCTGTGACGTATATTGCATTAGGTAGTCGATCAGCCATATTTGTAGATTTGACATTCACACATTCAGATCGTTTCTTGCGTTTTGAATTGGTTTATCCAAATTATGTTGGTCTTATTTAAAAAATACTGTGTAGTGATATTTCTGTACTTTGTTGGTGATACCTGTAATATTTTTCTAGTGTCGTATAAGCGATAAGACCTTTTCTGTAACGTAAAAGCGTGACTCGGGCGGTAGCGTCGGCTGTTTTGTTTACAGATGTTCTGTGCCGTCGGTTGTCTAAAGGTGTTTTGTGTATTACGTGTTTATAACAATGCCGTATACCTGCTGCGTACCTGAGTGCCGATGTAATTATAAGAATGGACCGAAAGTTCACACATTCGGTTTTCCCTCTGATCCTCAGATGTGTAAAAAATGGGTCTGTGCACTGCATAGGGAAAATTTTACTCGAACAATGTATACTGGGGTTTGTAAGTTACACTTTATAAATGAAGATATTATTTATTTTTCAACAGCTACAGATTCAAGGACCGGTAAAACTATAACTGTAAGTTTAAAAAATCCTAGGCTTAAAAAATTATTCTATTCCAACTCGTTTCTCTAACTGTCCATTGTATTTCAGAAAAAACGTGAAGATTTTATTGTTCAAATAGTTTTATATTCTTACGCTATATTTAACAACATTATTTTTGAACACAAAGAAATGTTTTTTAATGTGTATCATAAACGTTCTGTTTTAATACAATTTGTTTTAAATTATATCACCGAACATAGCCATTTGGATACTGATATATGTAAATGTCATATTCACAGCAGTGAACGTATTGCAACAATTATAACAATTTGTTCTTCAAATACCCGACTTAAAAATTATTGTGGGGAAAGTAATGATAGATTAGGTAAAACACCACATAATAAGAAATTAAAGACCCTGGTTAAATAGCATGTCTGTAAATTTTCTCGTGAAATTGAACAAAAATTAATAAAATTGCAATAACTGTCTCATTTCAACCTTAGTTTCGTCCAAATATATGTATAATTACAAATAATAATATTAGTCGATTAAATATCAACCACAAATATATCTTTTAGGAAAACGGTGCTTGGTGACGTGTTTGGTTTTTGCTTTGAAACTTCGTTTTTCCAAAATAAAATCGAATGGGTTGTGAAGAAGGGCTCAGTTGAATACTGGCATCCTCTTTAAACCGGAAGCCCTTCAAAAATTAAAAAAGGAATGCAAAAAAAAGATTCCTTTACCGCTTAGGCTAATATCATGCATGGCGATACATCACTTAAAGAGCGTGACGTCATCTAAGAGCGCTGAGGCCTTCTCTTCTCGGCGGTAACGGATATACCCAATGTTACTTCTGAAATATAAGAAAATGTTACGCAACATATAAGATATTGCATTCTACACATGAAAAAATAATACATTGATTAAGATTATTGGGATCATACGACTGGAAAACGTCCATGTGATCATCTCGGTTGCCGTTTTCTCTCCTTTTTTCGAACAAAAACATATTTAAATTAATTTTCTTTCTACTTTCCATTTTTCACACATTTGCCAAACATTTTTTTACTTTTCAAATTTATATTACTGACGTGATTTTATTTCTTCTTGTGAAATACAACCTCTAGTTCTTCAATCCTACACATTATTAGGATCATTTTGAGTATTCGCTAAGTTCAGATATATGAGTAAAGATTATCCCAATAATACGTTATGCTTGAAATTTGAGTGTTGGCAGAAGTATAACGTATTTTTAAATATAAGCATCTTAAAAGAATCTGGTACGCAGGCCCCCGCGGCCGTCAATAACACTACACTCTTGGTTTCCGGGTAGGAATTGCGCCGTTGTAGCTTTTGCCTAAAAAAAGCTACAACGACGCGGTTCGAACCCTGAAACCAAGAGCATAATTTTAAAAAAAGCTTTAATATTTTTAAATCAAGTCATATATACGAGGTGTGGCAATTAAATAACCGGATTGGAGCTACAAAACATTTTATTGATCACCAATTACATTACAAAGCTTATCCCCTTCAATACACTCTCCTTGCCGATTCCTACAAGGCTCCATACGAATTTTCCACTGTCGAAAGCAGTGCTGGAAGTCAGCTTGTTGAGAACCTCCGTCGCTTTCGTTTTCACCGCTTCCACATTGTCAAATCTTGTCCCCTTAAGCTCCGATTTTACCTTAGGAAATAAAAAAAAAGTCACAGAGGGCCACAACACGGTGATGCCGGATTTCGCAAAGAACGCCTTCACAGACAAGGCGGAATGGGCTGGCGCATTGTCTTGGTGAGCATCCAGGATTTGCTCTCTTCCATAAATCGGGTCTTCATCTTCTCATTCGTTCATGAAGGGTAGTTAGAACTCCAGTTTTTTTCCAGTTTCACAAGAAACTTGATGTTAACTCGTTGCTCGATCTGAACACTGCATTTTTCCGACGCGACGCTAACGTAAGGATTTGAATGGACGATTGCTACAGCGAGACTGAGCGACGTACAACCGTGCCCATCGAGCTCAGGGTGGGGGAAGCATCTACAAGCACAGACATGTTCAAATCTGCCGTGGCGTGCTTGCTGTTTGCCGATAGTAGCACCAGTCCGGTTATTTAATTGCCGCACTTCGTATAAAGTACATTTGCGTACCTCTTCGGCGGCAGAAATGTAGGTCTTCATATAAATAATATATTGTTGTGATATTTGTTTACCTGGTTGAAAGTGTGTTAAAATGGCAACTTGAATTATTTTAGTTTCATATTTTAACGAGGCGAAGCAGTGTTGTAGACCTCCACCCTCTAAATTCCCCTAGTTCGGTATCTTCTCTCTGTCTTAAATATTAAGACTTACGATTATTTATTTTTTTTTTCAAGTCCAGTCAGTAACAGTCGCAGTGATGCATTAATTTTACCAACGGAAAATTTAAATTATGTTTCTTTTAAAATGAATTATTTGAATGTATTGAACATGAAACTTTTCTAAAATAAAACTGTAGTACATCAAAAAAACCTATTTCGACACATTATTTGAAAATAACAACTAAGGAAAGAACAACAAGGAGCAAGGCCCGAGGACCAAGCTACGAAGACTGGTTACGATTTCAAAAGAGGACACCGAAGAGCCGAGTTTCTGCAACAATGTACAGGTACCGGAAATTAAAATATAAATTCAAATAATAAATCCAATCATTTTTAATTTAAAAAATCCAAATTTCAAAATTAAAACTTCAATCTAATAATTTAAATTTAAACTATGTAGCTATCGGATAGGGTTTAATTTAGGTTTTTGTACATTTATTGTTCACAAGAAATATAATTTAACTGAATTTATTTATTTAAAATTCCAAATAAACCCAATGTCTCTTTTAAATATTAAATCGTTTCATTTCTCTTATCATTCGTCGATTTGCAAAAAAAAATATTGAGATTTCCCACGATTAACAAATAACGTTAGCCCTCAGATTAATTTGTTTCATTGGACTCGTTTAATTAATTCAATTCATAATAAACTTTATTTACACACAAATATCATTACAATATGTACTTTTTAAATTTATATCGATATATATATATATATATATATCTATACCGCAAAACATTTAGTCCGTGTGTTAAATTGATAAGGGGTTTTTACCCTGTTATAACGTTTTTGGGCCGATTCGAAAATTAGATTCTTTAATACCGCCATATAGACTAGTTATCCTCAGAGTGAACATAAACGTATATTTTTATAACTCACGGTAACTCTAAAATAATCTAACTTATATTGTGTCTGTATTAAATGAAATTTATAAAATAATTTTGTTTCACGAAATTTAATTAATACATTCTGCCGGTCCGCATCTGTTATATAGAAACTCTGCTCATTATAAATATAATTTCTAATTTACCAGTGCTTTGTAAAATGTGTTGTAAGTTAATTTAGTTACAAAGGTTGAGTACACTCTAACTTTACTAATGAGATGTTGCTTTAACAGCAATAATGATACATGTACAGCATCCTTTCAGAACAACACATGCGCTTGTTGCAAATGTTTCTGTAACTGCATAGCAAAAGAAAACATATCGAATGGGTATACGTATAGACCACAATGTCTACTTTTTAAATCTCCGGTGTTTACAAAAGGATATTTAGTTCTCTCCTCTAAATTCGCATCCGACATGACATGGCGCACAGTATCTTTTTAACACACTTATTTGTTCACTTAAAATTCCTAAATAAAAGTACTAATAATTCGTTTTCAATACCGACGAACCTTTCAATATTTAAACCCTCATGATTTATTACCAAGGAGGATTTTTTTACTCTAGGATATCTTCCCTCACACTATGCCGACGTATTCACTGAATTCTATGGTGAATTGCCTCGGTACTCAATCAATATCCTGTGATTGTTGCCACAATCGTCTTTTGAAACTCATTTGCTATCTACTCGGAAATATTACTGAGATTTCGTACGTCATTTATTATAAAGTTGTGACGGGTTTCAGTTAGTGAAAGGTATTTACGAGCATAGTCTTAACGATTGCAAAGTGTAAATTGTCGAGACTGGTTTATCGCGTTTCTAAGCGCGGCGGTAGACTAAAACGTAATTAATCTGGCTAAGAATTCCTAAAGGTTTTTTCTTATATTACAAAAAACTAAATGAGTTGCAGCGGTAATTTTTTAAAATCACAATATTTCATGCAATACTGATAAAACCGAGAAAGATGTTCTGGTAAATTTAACACAACTGTGTTCACCGCATAATTTCGTGCTAATGATTATAGCAGCTACTCTCTGAGGCAGATCTTACTTTTCTTGTCTTGTAAACCTATTATCGTAAAAGCTAGCATAATGCAATGTAAAGAAGTGTGCCGTAGAATTTATACTGCTTACATTAATATTTTGCTGTACTACAACAACTATAACACTGTATTTACTGCAACTTTTTTTGTAAATAATATCTTTGTGCATTTTTTACAGTAAAATGGTGTAAATTATACAATAATTATCGTAATATGTGTTAAATAATGATCGCAAGGACTGTGGGGTAGTATGGCAAATACAATATTCAATGCACACACCACACAAATTATTAATTAACACTGCCTTTGTATTAGCAATCAATGCATCTACTAGTGGAAAACATGTAGGAATTGTTTGTGCCGCAAGATTTAATCAATGAGTTTAACATCACCTTTCAAATCTCATTGGCAGTACAATTTGTAACTCTTTGGGAAGCAAGTAAGAAGGAGGATGACGGTCGATGTGGCTCCATTGTACGTACTATTACATTGACCACAGAATGTGTTTGACGATCTGTTGTTTCGTCCACACACAACCACAGTTTTTTATCTTTCAATTCCGTTTTCATTCTTTTTTCTGTATGTTCACGAGCAAATGGCACTACATTTCGTGTCGATGTCCGACTAGGTAATTTACGGTTCACATATTTATTCCAGAAGGAGACAAATGCTTCTTTGTCTAGTAAACGAAACGATAGATTACATAAAATAAGAGTAACACATAAATCAAATGTAAATTTTTCTTGGTTTCGTATGTCACTTTTTGCAGAAGAAATGCTGTTTGCTTTCGATGTAACGTTGACAATGTTTTCTGGACCAACACATTAAAGGAATTTTACAAACTAGACAATGAATTTTAGCGCCATCAAAAATTAAGTCCGGCACGTCCACTATAAAGTTTTTAACTGTGTCTGCCATTGGTCGTTTTCGCGACGTACTTAACTGCGACATTTTTAAAGCAAACATAACCGTACAATTACGAAATAAGTTACGACAGCCTACATATACACAGAACTACTCGCATACAGCATCGATTTAGTACTGACGCTGTGAACGCGTGAAATAAATAATCGCCGACTCCGCATCACATGTCTACTACACTGACTGTTACTGCTGTTTGCCCAGACTAGTAATAAGGTAATAACTGTCAAAAATTAACCAAAGTAGTTATTCAAAAATTTGTTGTACTTAGTAACGTAACAATAAATAATAAAATAAAGGGAGCTTCGTAATAAAGCGGATAGGCTTGTTGAAAAAGTTGCACCATCAGGTATATTTTCACATTTGCCACGGTGAAGGATGTTCGCAGCGATGACAAAATGTACTTGTATTTCGCGAAAGACCGTTCTACATCTTCCGAAGTAAGACAGGCATAATTAAAATAATCTTTAGAGTTAGTTAAGGAATCTGCAGATGCCCCACCACACATTTGTTTTAATCTCGTGTAATCGGAATTCTTTTTTAAAACACTGTCGAACTTAGCTAAAACGCGACCACTTATTGCGTCGTTTATACCGTGTGGAAATGTATTAACTTCGTCCACGATTTGCACTGACTCTACCAACGGCAATCCAGTATTTTGCAATTTTTCTATTGCGTCTGTTAACCCTTTATAATTGTTGCTAATACTTTTTAAATCTGTTTCAACAGAAGGATCTAGAAATCCTTTCTGGTTCTCCTTAATAGCTGCAGCTTGGGCAGGGTCGAATTGCAAAATCGCAGATTTGACTTCTTGAAAATGTTGAGAATAAAAAAGCGGCTTGCAACCACGTTCCCCAACGCGTAAGAATAGGCTGTGGTGGTTCGCGAATACCAGGACAAAACCAGTGGAATGCTCCAATCCGTTTAGGACTTTTGAGAAACACTTTTTTTGTATTTGCTATTAATGTATCCACCTCCGGGTAACATTCCCGAATAGTTTATGCCACAAGATGTAAAGCATGGATTTTACACGTAACATGTAAAAGTCGCTCGCACTTTTCTTTAAGAGAACGGCCTACACTACACATTGTCTTGTCTCTGCACCATCGCTCATGAACATCAACAGTTGACTAGTTGACACTTGGAATTGTTGTAACGTATCGAGCACTACGGCCGTAATTGCTTCACCTGTACCCTCTTTTAGTCTTTTGCTAGCTAATAAAATTGCAAATTTCGGTTTAACAGGATCTAGTACTCGTATATTCAAAATAGATTTTTTTTTGCAATATGTCGTCTCAAGACATAGCCACAGCTGTTTATCTTTTAATTCTGCTTTGATCCTATTTTCGATATCCTTACGTATACGTGGTAGATCTCTCCGTAACGCTGTCCGTGATGGTAAGTTCCACTCGGGATTGTATGTACGCCAAAACTGCCGAAACGCTTCTTTATCGAGTACGCGAAGCGGTAGACCATATACAATAAACATTAAAAGTAAATCCAACTGAAATTGGTTTGAGGTGACACGCCATTTTTCTTATTTTTGTGCTGTACACTATTAATATGTCATGTACAGTCGCGTTTGTTCCAGCACATTAACGGTATTTTACAAACTCTACAATATTTTGGTTCCATTGTAGTTTAAATCCGGAAATTCACTGATAAATTTAGTCACTTTACTAGTTAACGGCCGATTATTTTCCTTGCGTACGTTAGACCTAGTTACATATATAAATTATATTCATCTATAATAAGTACGACTAACGCTGCGAAGGGTTGACGAGAGACTGTTGCAATAAATCAAAATTGAAGACCTTGCCGACTCATCTGCATATATATGTGCCGTCATGGGCCCGGCAAACTTATTTCTAACCTGGCGCGGGGCTCTCTTGGTCCGCTCTAGTTATATGTGAATTTTGGGATAAGTAAAAAGTTTTATATATATATTTTTTACAAATTCATTTTTTCTCTTGTCAAAGTTTAGTTTCATGTACCCATTGTAATTTTGAAAAGTCGACGCCCGTGCGCATGAGAATTTAATTTTTTTAACTATAGGTACTACAACAGGAATGAGAAGCTAATTCGTTGGCCAATTCGTTCATATTAAGTAGACGACACAGTTATTTTTCAGCAATCATTTCATTTCATAATAATAATAATACTTTATTTCCCAAACAGAAACAAAAATTTCTATAGGAAAGTCAACAAACAAACTCCTGCTGTCAAAGCAAATACGTATTACGACCTAATATCTTTTATGGCATACCAGAAATAAAGAAGTCTTCTATGATACGGAATTCTTATTGTATGATTGTTTCTCGCAGAGTATTTGTCAATGTCAGATTGAGTTTCAAAGTAAACTAAATTATCTTTAGCAAATACTAGACAACTATATATAAATAACGCTGGAATTGTTAATATTCTTAATTGTATAAAGTGTGGTTTACAGTGATGTCTACTGGAAACATTCATTATTGCTCTTACGCATTTCTTCTGGATCTTGAAAACCTTATGTGCATGTCCCGTACTGCCCCACAATATAATGTTACTGCGTATGCGAGTAAAAGTTCGCATAGTACATTAGTTTTGCAGTGTCTATATTAGTTGCCTCAACAATACTTCGTATCTGATAAACTGTTGCATTTAGTTTGTCGCATAAACAATTTATATGAGTGTTCCAACTCAGGTTTGAGTCGATGTATACGCCCAGCAATTTAGTATTCTCCTTGTTGTTCGATTTTGCTGAGAACACCAGTTTTTGAGTTTTATCAGCATTAAGTTTTAAACTATTTGCGTTGAACCAATTCTTAGCTTCCGATATCGACAGTTTCTCGGAGTCTTCCAACTCTTGTATTGTTGTGGCTGTGGACAGTAAGGCAGTATCATATTATTCATTACTAGAGTTGACCAACTTAAATCATCCACGAGATTTTAAAATGCTAACTCTACTCGTTACAATAGTTTCAGTCCAAATAATTCATTGGTCTAATATTCATTATTTATTCTGTAAAACCATGACATTAACGAGCGATTGTGTATATGCGGACATGCCTTTCGATGCTGGAAACATTGAATTCAAAATGTCTAAATTTCATTCTCACAAGTGTAAGTACCTAAATTATACTGACATAGAATTGATTTCAGTAGTAGAAGGGTAAAACTTGAGTAATTGAGCACAGCAGAAAACAACAAAACAAGTTCTGTAATCTTTTGTGATATATTAAGGGTGAAGAATACACATCATATACTGGTAATTATGAGGAACAAATTACGTGATCACAAATTGGTGGAATCATTCCCGGCAAAAACAATGCAAGCAGAGAAAAGAAAGCACTAACACACGGACATGTTTCTGTCTACCCGGCGTTATCAGCGCGGTTAGGCGGACTCTCTGTTCTGCAGTCTGCATTGTCTTTACCTCTCAGTTTATGTCCCCAATGTCCACAACATTAGTGAAAATATCTCCCGGCACCCTCTAACACCAAAAAACACAGTCATGCCGTCCTAGACCGCGGCGACACAAACCGGAATACAGATGCCCGCCACCTATCGAGCAGCTCATGGACTGCTGAACACAAAGTGTCGTTGCTCTTAAGCGCTCGGCAACTGCACGTATAAATGATCCCTCAGGTTCACCATGATCTATAGAAATACACATGAAAAAATGCTTAATAACAAAACCAAAAATAATGCTAATATAGCTCATGTTATTGGTGGAATCATTCCCGGCAAAAACAATGCCAGCAGAGAAAATAAAGCACTAACACACGGACATGTTTCCTGTGCCTACCAGGCGTCGTCAGCGTGGTTATGAGCACTTCCTGTTCTGCTGTCTGCATTGTTTCTACCTCTCAATTTATGCCACCAATGTCCACAACAACACTGAAAATATCTCGGGGCGCCCTCTAGCGCCAAGAAACACGGGTTGCATTGCTTTTGCCGGGAATGATTCCACCAATACCATATTAGCATTATTTTTGGTACTGTTACTAGGCATTTTGTCATGTGTATTTTTACGTGATCACAATTGACGTTGTAAGAAGTATAACAACTAACTAGCTCATTTTTTAATACCATGCTGCACTAGTTACTACATTAATTTGTGTAACATGTACACCAACAATATTATATAACATCTGTATTGTAGTAGTAGTAGTAGTAGTACACATTTCTCATGTGGAACCATTTCTTCCTTGTTTTTTTCCTTTATGTTTGTTTGAACCACTGTTATGGATTGCTTGTCCATCCATCTAGAATCTCTTCATCGCCTCTCGGAAGCCATTGTGCAATTTCATTATTGGTTATATCGGTTTGAAAAACGTAGTTGCATATATCGGTAATCGTGTTTCCTCGTTATGAATGATGGGATTCAGTATCCTAAATATCCAATAATTTACGTTGTAAACAAGCTAGCGGAACAAGATTCTCATTTTCATAATTTGTTTTGAACAGTTTACTCACGTTGGGCCACAGTTTTTTCCATAAATCGTGATGGTACAGTACACCAGACATCTTTAAGAAATAGTATTGATAACAGCATATAAACATTCTTCAAAAAATACAGGATATCTTGGATATCTTTAGATATGATATACATCAGTATAAATTTACGATAATGTAGTTTCTTCTTTTGAATCACATGTTGATCCATTGGCTGAATAAGGGGGGTACAGTTTGGTGACAGAAACATTGCTTGCATGCTTTTGCCTTCAGTACATAGTTCTTCTACATCGGAATATCAAGAGGTATTATCCAAAATACGTAAGCAGTGCTTCCAGAGGCAAATTCAAATCCTTCATTTGCTTTTAACTTCAGGTACAAAAAAAAAATCATGGAACCATTTACCCTGTAACCCATCACTTATTTTGGCTCATATACGCAACGGGAAGATTTGGGCTCCTCTTAAATGCTCTAGCTTTATTTTCCTTTCCAACGTCTAGTAGTTTCAGCTTATGAGTATTGGTAGCATAGGCGCAAAGCAGAAAACCTGGCGCCGTTTTTTCGTCCTGGTATGTAAGAGTTCTATGTTATTTGGAAGGACTCCCCTAAACAGTCGGCTCTCTTCAGCATTGTAAACCTGAAGAGGTGTTAAATCCATTTCTGCAGCTTTCATTAAAAATGTTTACTGGAATGGCTCAGCAGTAGATTTATCGATAGATAATTTCGCTAACGATTGTCAATTGACGAATACTCTAAGGTCTTTTTAACTTGTCCAGCCATCCAGAACTTCCTTCAAAATCGTCTTTCCCAGTTGCTTGATGAAACCATTTAGCTTTTTCGCATAATAATTCACCCGATATTGAAATGTGCTGCGCCCTTTGTAAGAAGCGGGTTGTTTCTTTGCGGGTCATACCGTACATCTGTTTATATGTATAAGGTGTTCGTTTTATTTTCCAGAAAATAATTTTAAATGATTTATTCTTATCAATTATTGAGAATTTTAACTGAAACTTGTTCGGATTGTAGAGGTTACATTGTATATTATAACAGGTTATGAAAATGGAGAGATTTTTTAACAAACATAACATTACCTACTATATTTTCTCTTACAATACATACACAGTTTTATCTGTTGAAATTGAGTCCTTTAAGTGCTAAACATTCCCTGTAACCATTGTTATTTAAGTTACTTCTGACTGACATTGGATAACATATAATAAATATTGCTAAATAATTTTTAGGACAGTGTTGTTTATACATCAAGACAAACCTTAAATACTGCACAATTTTCCATTTACCGCGTTTGAGGCTAAGACGAAGGTTGTTGATAGTTGTGTGTAAGTTACCGCAAGTTTTCACCCCCTCTAAATGGAAATTGAGAACAAATAGCTTGTCATGAAACTCCTTATAAAAGAAATATGATTTATGGCGGAATCGCGCAAATCCAATTTATTTTCCGAAATTAATCTATGTGGGTGAAAGTGTTTTTTCTGCGGAATTACAACATCGCCAAAAATGCGCCCAAGAATCGTATTAAACGTAAATATTTACATCGCCTTCACTTTTCAAAGCCAGCCTGTCGTATAAATTACTCGTGTTTTGTATTCGGCTGATGATACTCGAAAATCATGCGGGCGACGTCATGAGTTTGCGAGCGAAAATCAATAAGCATGTTAAGGTGCCTCATTTGTGAAAAAGGTTGATTGATATGTCTCACACCTCTTGTCGAAGAAAGGAACCAAACTTAGTTATTGGAATATTTAGAGCTGCCGGTTCTGCACGTAATCATGAACCACACGTGTACACGTATGTACGAACTTTTTATACTCACGTGTTTATTACATGGATGTCGAACCTTACGCGTACAGACACGGATTTTGAGACACAAACCGTTTTCCTAGGTCGAACTTTCACATATGTATTTTACGTGAATCTAACAATACATGTACATTGCTCACCTTATATGCACGTGCAGTTCGCATACGTGCCGTTCAGAAGAGGTTCGGACTAGTTCGGGTACATGTATTCATGCACTTACCTCTAACAATCCTTCAAATACTGTAGTAGCTAGGTGCTTAATTTTAATCAATTAAGAGGCTATTGCTTTTGTGACTCAACTGACAGTAATTACAACTACATATACTGCCTGTTCGACAACGACTCGAATATTACATATAGGGTGTGTTCCATTTACCATATATATATACATATATATCTCACTTATTATCAGTTGAAATGAGTGTTCCTTTTGTAAAGTAAGCAAGTTTGTAAAAGTGAGAAATTCGTCTCCCCATTTTCCCTTGAAGCACTACCTACCGATGATAGGCTGCAACATTTTTCATAAAGTAACCGTTTAAGAAGACGGGAATCGTATATTGAACCAGCCTCACCACAAAATATGTCTATAAATCGTTTCTCATTATCACAAACACCTTGTAGGAGTATACTGTACTGAGACTTACGGTTACAATATACTTGTGCATCTTTGATTGGTTTCTTATTTGAATATGGCAACCATCTACGGCGCCTATAATGCCATGAATATTTTGTAATTGGTACATTTTTTCACGTATGCTATTTTTTTGTGCAGTGTTAGGCCATTTAATATATTGCTTACTGACTGATACTAGATATTTAACAATTTTATTAACAATTCGATATGCAGAGCTTTTTGTTATGTTACATTTATCTGACAGTTGTCTAAATGTGATTGTATTGCATAAATACCAAAGTGTAATTAGAACAGCTATCTCTGCACCAATTTTTTGGCGTCCACTTTTATGAGTAGGTATGATGTTTGCACGTCTTACTTGGTCTGTAAAATACAATTTATTAATGTATTAATAATAGATATTCATAAGTAGTGTGTCTCAGCCGATTCTGAAACCTCCTCCTTGACCTTGACTATGCATATGCATAGGTCAAGGTCAAGCAGGAGGTTCCAGAATCGGTTGAGACCGGCCAAGGCCAACCCCAAGGTCAAGGCCAAGGGCAATCCAACCCTGAGGTCAAAGGTCACCGCCATGGTCAAGGCTTAAGCTAGGTCAAGGTTAATGAGGAGGTTGTAGAATGTGGAGGTTCTACAACGTAAAAACCACATAATTAGTTGGGAGGTGTCAAGGTCAGAGGATATATCACAACTAAGACCGTTTCTCAAGGTTGATGATTGTGTATAAAAGGCTTGTAGTAGTGAATAGATGTTAGTATTAAAAGCGGTAACCATGGACAGCAGATATGGTGACGGAAGAGAAACTTGTGAATGTTATCATAAGAATAAAGAGAGTGTATCGACTAACCTCAATGTTGATGAAGATAACTCTTCGAAAGATCCCGATACACAATCATTTAAAGTAGATGGAAATTTTTTGAAAGATTTGAAGTAGGTGAGTCGAGCGATTTTTGGGATAAAGTAAATTTATATACGGAGGCGTTTCTGCGAGAAGCATCATGGAATATACCATTGTTAGGAGAGAGAATATATTTTTTAAATAAAAGCCATTCCAAATGGATATGTGTTGGTTTGTCTGCAGATATGAATTTTGAACCAACTGTGAAGATTGTAGGAGTAAAGAAGCAAAGTTTGTCTTTTTGTGAATATGAGTGGAATCACTTTTTAATGGAGAGTAAGAAGTTGAAAAGATATTTTGAATATCGTGGTGGAGCATTTGCAGTTGTCGCTAGTCTCAATTTGCGGATATCTAGCGAATGTTTCGATGGAGTTACTAGAATACTTAAAATGGAAAAAAACGGAGACTGCGTATATTTATCATATGAAGGTTTGTTAGAGTTACTTCGTTTGGAAAATGTTGTGGAATTCCGTTTGGCTCTTTTAAAAAGTTTAAAGTATGGAGAATTTTATAAAAGAATGGTTGATTATTTAGTTGGAGGTCATATTGGCGCAGCAGATTTAAGTGCAGAAGTAGAGAAAATGTTGAATGGAGTGGTGTCCCAATGTGCTTGCATAACAAAAGGGTTGTTAACGTATGGATTACAAAAAATTTATAATGATGTAGATGTATTAAGAAAAATTGAGTATGTATTTAAGTATTACTTTGTCATGTTGTATGCTATTTGAATAGTTGCTGTTTCTGAAGATAGTTTGGATAAGTTATCTTTATTAATGTGGGAACTAGAGGAAAACGTATCAGTATAAATCGAAAAGCGAGACGGAAAGGTAGTGGATTATTGAATACTTCATATACCAGGATATGGTTTTTGCGGTCCTGGAACAAAATTGAAATTCCGCATTGAAAGAGGCGACCGGGGGATGAATTTGTTGGATGAGGCTTGTAAAGAACACGACATACCTTATTCTGATTCAAGCGATTTATCTAAGCGTCACGTTGCGGACGAGACATTATATCAGAAAGCTGTGGAACGAATTAAGAGTAAGGACGCAGGGTTGGGAAAAAGACTTGCGACTTCTGTAGTTGCGGTTGCAATGAAAGGCAAAACAAAATTTGGTATGGGTCTAATGCGAAAGTATCGAAAAGGTGGTAGAAGTAGGAGTAGAAGGAGAAATAGAATAGGAAATCGAGTAGGTTGTAGCATTTGATTTTTACAGGCAATGAAGAAAGCACGTAATGCAATAAGACATATTGGTAAGAAGAAGGGAGTTTTAGAGAATGAAAAAGTTGCATATCAAAGTTTGATTAAATCTGGTAGAAAGATATTGCCTCTTCGTTCAAGAATAATTGCTATACCGAAAAGAGGCGGGTGTTTGCCACTAATTCCATTGTTTGCTGCTCTAAAGCAATGAACGCCTGGTAAAGGAAATTTTAGCATCTGCGTACCTTTAAAAATACTGATGGGTTTTGCAGAGGATTTTAAACAAGTTGTTATGAACGTATCACAGGAATTGGTATTGAAGAGATGCGCGGATGATAACGACGTTATAATTAATTCAGTTACAACAGAAGATATAACATTGACAATTGATAGTATAGTATGGCGAGTGCAACATGTTAAAGTCGGAATGGGTCACGATCTAGCATTAACAAAATTCACTACTAAGAATACGCTGTTGGAAATGTTGTCTAGAGGGTGGAAAATACACGAAAATCCTGAGATTCCAGAGACAACTAAACATAATTGGGCTATTAAAACTGCCCCACAATTGGAAACGCCTCGATATACTATTTTAGCTTTTCAAACGGGAAGGAAAGGAAAAATAGATCAAAATATGAGTAGGTTCGATGCTATTAGCGTTACAGATGTAACGGCTTAGTTAAATGGAAAAAGATATCCTTACGAGAATGTTCAAGCAGATCACGGGGAAAATCGAATTGCGGTGTTATATAATATGTACGCCAGGTTTCAGCTGATGTATTACGGATATGATTATAGTGAGCCAATGATGAAGCTGAATCAGTTTAAGTTGTGCCCTTTGATAGGAACTGATTGCAGTCATCAGGGAGATGCGATACATAGAAGCGGTCGTAAACTCGATTCTAAGCTCCAGAATCGAGTTTGCGACGAAACACAGCATTCCAAAGGATACTACACTTTATTGTTTAATTTCACATAACAAACTCTATGAATATTCTTCTTCTAACAAAGTTATCCAGCGAAGGCATTAAGAACATGCATGTTGTACCACAGCAGTGTAAAGAAAGGGGAGTGACATTAGCTTTAAGTGTGTTATGTTGAAGGTGAAAGAAGTACACATAGCTTAGACTGGGAGGATCTAGCTTTAAATAGCGTGTATACGGTAGTGAATAGTCGTACGATGAGCCATCATTATAATAAAAAATTTATAGTTATAGATTTTCAATGGTATCGCTTTAATAGTTTTTACTAATATATTGTTACAGTTTAAAGCGAGATACACGTATTTTTGTTGCTCCGTAATTTTGCGATTATTACCAGGTTTATTTAGTGTTTTGATGCTTGTGTTTTACATCATTATAAATCTCTAATTTTTCTCTGTCTGTAAGTATTAAGTAGATTTAAATAGTATTAACAGTGTTGTTGTTTTAAGCAATTTTGTATAAATTGATTCACGTTCATATTTCTTGCGCTTGCTATTTTGCTAACGTTTTTGTTCCTTTTCGTCAACACAGTATTATACTCGTATATACAATATTTTTCATCTCTTTCGTCCATCTGTCTCTGTTGCTGATCCTATCCGTTGCCCGATTTTTCCTGTGTACGTTTGTTTTAAAGTCCCCGGGACGGGCACCTCTGGGGTGAAGTGTGTGTCCCCGTTCGATTCCTACAACTCCTCAGTGATACTTTACGATGAATAAATGTACTTGTTGCGGCTCCAATGCCGAACCTCCTTTAACTGTTAATTGTAGTATTTGTAGTCACTGTTACAAAATTGATTGCGTAGGTATTTCGAAAGCTGAAGCGCGGAAAATTCACAGTAAGACCGGTCTTGCTTGGTCGTGTTCTGAGTGTGCGCGTATAGGGAATGACTTTATCGGTTTGAAAACTGTGATTGTTGCTTTGCAAGATCAATTAAAGGTCATGGAATCCAAAATATCTAAGATATCTTCCAGCCCTGCTTCTGAATTAGACACTCTTTATAATAACGAAAAAATCATATCCGAATTATCTGAGCGGGAGCGTCGTAGTACTAATTTGGTTGTTTATGGTCTTGTGGAAGCAAAGCGTGGCTCTAAGCGAGATCAGGAAGAGGATGATAGGCTGTCAATCGGTGAAATGTTGAATTGCTTAGATATACATATCGGTGATATTGCACCAATTCGTTTGGGTAAATTTGATACTACCAGGCCGGTTATGAAAAGTCCTATCAAAGTTCGGCTACCATCTGCTGATTGTGTATCAAAAGTGTTCCATAATTCAAAAAAGTTAAAAGATCATAATAAGTTTCGCGATGTCTCGGTGTCTAGTGACAAAACTCCTATGCAGCGTAAATTGTACCAATTGGTTAAGTCTGAATGTAAAAAACGTCTGGATGGCGGTGAAACAAATTTAGTGGTTAAATATAAGAACGGTATACCACTTATTGTTTCAAATAATTTCACTCAGGAAAACTAATTAATCCCAACAGTAATTTAAGCACCCAATTAGCCGTATATTATCAGAATGTACGTGGGATTAGAACTAAACTCAATTTAGTGTATGAATATTGTTTTGTTTCTAACTTAAATATCATTATTTTCACTGAGACTTGGTTGTCCGCTGATGTTGACAGCAGTGAATTTATACCTCATTCTTCTTATACTGTCTTTCGCAAGGACAGGAATTTTGAAGTTACTGGTCTGAGAAGGGGAAGTGGTGTTCTTGTTGCAGTTGATTCAACTGTGCTATGTGAGGTTGTTGACCATGATTTTTCTGAACACTTTTGTCCTCTGATTGATGCTATTATTATCAAGTGCACTTATGATTATTTCACTTTCATGCTTGTAGCTGTATACATATCACCCAGCTTATCCGCGGATGACATTACTCTTTTCCTTGAAGCATTTGAGCTGATAATTTTGGATGTTCCAGTGATGTTAATTGGCGATTTTAATATCAGAAATTATTTTCCTTCAGACGTTGGTGATCCTAAGTATGCATGTGTTAATCATTTCACTTCATCTGTAAGCCTTAACCAATTTAATACAATTACCAACGTTAACTCACGCCTTCTCGACCTCGTATTTTGCAGTACTGATTATCAAGTATTGGTTGACCATTGCGATGATCCTGTTGTTCCAGAGGACTCATACCATCCAGCTCTATATATCTTACTCAAAGTTTCATGTCCATCTTCAGTAAAACGTTTCCCAACCAATACAAACATGCGCTACAACTTTTTCCGTGCTAATTATTATATGCTCTATAGTGATATGTTCAAGGCAGATTAGAGCTTCGTTCAAAACGCCGAAGATGTAAATACAGCCGTTGACATTTTTTATCAAACATTATATAATATCGTGAATAAGTCAGTTCCAACCACTCAGTATGTACGTTCCTCTTATCCTCCTTGGTTCGGTAAGACTTTGATTGATGGACTTAAAATGAAGAACTACTATCACCGTAAGTGGATAGCTACTGGCAGTCCGAAGTTTTATGAAGATTTTGCGAGGTTACGTAGAGTTACGAAGAGGGAAATAAACAATTCTCATACAGCCCACCTGAATAAAGTTCAAACAAATCTGAAGTCGGACCCCAGGGCATTTTGGAAATATATTAATACAAAAAGGAATCAATCACGCATTCCAGGGTGATTGTTTCGGTGTGATACAAAGTTTGACGAACCACAAGCTATAGTAGATGCATTTGCGGATATATTTAATGAACATTTTTTACCTAGCGACGATATCCGCATTTATGATACGAATTCTTCTTATCAACCCTTCAGTATACAAACCATTACTGAGACAGATGTGGTTAACAGTATCGTCAGGCTTAAGAATAGTTCTACTGCCGGAGAAGATCAAATTCCTTCTTTCTTCCTAAAGGATTGTCGGATGGTTTTAGCTGTTCCGCTATGTGCTATCTACAATTTATGTATGAAAACTTGTGTGTACCCTACAGTTTGGAAGATCGCTAGAATCACACCAGTTTTTAAAAAAGACAAACCGGAATTAATCACGAACTATCGACCTATTTCTATACTAAGTAATTTTTCTAAGGTGTTTGAGCAAATTTTATACGATGCTATCTACGGTAACATCAAAATCAGGTTGTCTTGGCACCAACACGGTTATGTGAGAGGTAAATCACCAGTTACTAATCTGGCCTGTGTAACACAAAGCATTAGTGAAACTCTTGATCAACGCTCACAGTTAGATGTAGTCTACACAGATCTCACAAGAGCCTTTGACTCTATTAATTTCTCGTTATTGCTACGGAAGTTGGGTACTATCGGCTTTTGCACTTCGTTGCTGAAATTGATGACATCCTATCTCACTGGCAGAGTCAATTGTGTAGTGTACAATGGTTTTTCTTCTAGGCGTTATCTAACAACACCTGGAGTGCCGCAGGGTTCCAACTTGGGACCCCTGCTGTTTTTAATATTTATAGATGACCTATTACAATCACTAACGTGCCGCTATTTAGCGTTTGCAGACGACTTAAAGATATTTCACCGAATTGATTCACTTTATGATGCCAGACTTCTACAAGAGAATCTGATAACTATAAGTAATTGGTGTATTGATAACAAATTGCATCTTAATGTGGAGAAATGTTGCGTAGTTAGATACACTCGAAAGGTGTCCAAAATCGTTTTCGATTATAATATACACGGTCTGAAGCTACCTTCATCGGACACTGTGAAAGACCTTGGAGTGTTATTTGATGATCGACTTTGCTTTGACCAGCAGGTGATGTCGGTGTGCAACAGTGCTTGCAGAGTTCTTGGTTTCGTAACACACGCACATTTACTGATTACGCTGCTTTAAAGACTCTTTACGACGGGTTGATTCGAAGTAAGTTGGAATACGCAGCGATTATATGGTACCCTTATTACACATGTCACCAACTTCGACTTGAGCGAGTGCAACGCCGCTTTTTAAAATATTTAACATTCAAGGAGACTGGTAACTATCCGCAAAGGAACTACGATCATGGCCAGCTTCTTCTGTCGCACAGTGTTTCATCACTCCATGAACGTTATGAACGCACTAGTGCGGTGTTTCTCTACAGGCTCATTAATAATAAAATTGATTGTCCAGAGTTACTGTGTGGGCTACCTTTTCATGTTCCCGCTAGGGAATCGCGAAATGTACCTTCATTTTACTTGAAACCTGTGGGAACTAATGTAATGCACCTAGCGCCAATAAACCGCATCTGTCGTTGCGCTGATATGTTATATAAAGACATTTTTCTGGGTCAACTTGTTTAGTGTTACGTGTATATTATGCAACGTATGTATGTATGTATTCATCGTTATAGTCTTATGTGTATCTCTAAGAAGTTTAATTTATTTCATTTTGTGCTTTTGCTATACTTTAGATAATTTGTATGTATATGTGTCTATTTTGGTGTTTTACTGTTGGGCACAAATAAATATTATTATTATTATTATTATTATTATTATTATTATTATTATTATTATTATTATTATTATTAATAGTTGTAGTTTGATTCCAAAGGAGTTAGCTACGTGCGATAGCGACTTTAAGAGAAGTCACTTTGTATTTAAACCAGTTCTTAGCTTCGGCGCATTGGCAATAGAAGATAAACGAGTTGCTAGATACGCCTTTACTCATCATCACGGTTTAAAATGGGAAGATGGATATACGGCGTTAAGTGAATTCGATGAAATCGTTAAGCGTTTGTGTGCGCGGGTAGATATTGTGTACGTAAAAGGAAGAGAAAAATTAGATTTTTTGAAGTGTATTGTGGATAAACGTATTATAGATTTGGTGCAAGCTGAAAAAATTCAAAAGGGAGACCCAAGTTGTAGTTTCCATGTTAGTAATTACACAGTTTGTGCTGTAGATAATGTGGAACGTTTGTATAATTTTATACTAGTTGAAAAAAGATCAAAGGAAAATTATTTAGATTATATATAACTATTGCGATTCGCTTTGCGATGGGGTGTATTTGTAATAAGTTCATAAGATATACTGTGGAGAAAGTTGGGTATGTTATAGATTGTTACGATAGCAATCTCTCATTTTCGCGAGTAGAGAATAGGGATTTGGTATTTATTCCTAAGTCATATTTAATGCGAAAGGTTAGAACCGCAGATTTGGAATTTGTGTGGTCGCGATTACCTACAATTTATAAGCAGGAACTATCGACATATAGACCGCGTCTGGGGCACATTGCCATTATCGAAGGCGATACTATTGATGGATGTATTCGTAGAAGGAACTGTAGCTTATGCAAACGCGGCGATTTGAAGAAATAAGGTGCTAATTAATAGTTATAAGTTTATAAGTTTATTTGGATGTGCAGAAATTCATGTAATTATTAACGCATGTTGTAAGACATTATTTACAATAAAAGTAAACATAATTGTTAACGTGCGTTGTAACACAATAAAATATTTCTAAAGTATTATGATTGTGTTTTATTGATTATATACGTTTTCACCGTTTCGGAGAATTGAAGGGTTGAGCGACCTCGAAATATCTGTAACATCTGGTCGTGGGAATATGCCTTTGGACATACCACGGCCACGACATGTGTTTCATTTTATTCTCGATAGCATCTGCAGAGTCGTTCCGAAGAATTTCGCATTCGTGCAAATTAAATTGGAAAGGTTGAGCGACCTGGAGTAAACTGATAAGTTGCGGATGAATAGTGCAGGGCTCCGCGGGGGTGGTGGAGGTGGTTGGATGCTGAAAATGTTTTCACCAACATTCGACTATGGATGACGGACGAAGCAATGGAGAAAATAGTGCACGAGGTGCAGGGAGAGGATGTACAGTTCACGGAATTAGGAGCCTCTATCGTGCAACTACCTGTTGTAGTTGAAACTGTAGCAACCGCATCATCAGCGGCAACTTCCTTCAATTCTATTGTTCCAACTGCAGTAGACTCTCCGGCAGTACTTTCACAAATCAATACTATTTACCCTATTTACCTGCTGAGTAGTACAACAAATTGAGTAGAGCAGAAATAAATAAACTGACCGGCCAAAGAAGACCTTACAGACGACGTACTAGAGTAATGGCTACACCAATTTGTCGTACGACCGGTGGTAAAGTTAGGAACTTACTTCTAGGTAACGAGGTAGAGAGTTCTAGTGGAGTAATGACAACTTCAATACGTCCACAGCCAGTTCATACCTCATCTATGATGATTATAACATCACAGCCACAGGTTGTTGTTAAATCGGCTCTTTTATCTAATTCTTTGCGTAGTCCTGTTCTATTAGCTTTATTGGGACAAGCAGCAGGTCCCTCTGCGCCTTCTGCTCCACAACCTGCACTACCTGCAGTACTCTCTACGTCTTCTACTCCACAATCCGCGCCACCTGCAGTACCCTCTACGTCTTCTACTCCATAACCCGCACTACCTGCAGTACCCTCTACGTCTTCTACTCCACAATCCGCGCCACCTGCAGTACCCTCTACGTCTTCTACTTCACAACCCGAACCACCTGCAGTGCTTGAGCCTGAAAGCAATGAGCATTTCACAACCGATCCTGTTCAACTCTTCCCATCTTCCCAAAATTCAGTAATCACTGCAGGCCAGCGTAGCCTACCCAAGTCTAGTCCCATCTCAATCTACCCTTCCCATGATCAGTTATCGTTGTTTGCTTGTTCCTCATTCCACCCACACATCACTTCTACACAAATTCCTCAAATCCTGCCACCCACCACTTCTAGCCAAAGTCCTCAAATCGAGTCCAATCCTTCACGAAATATTATTACAACGAGCTTTAAAGAATTATCTGATGATTTAATGTCGTACCTTGAGGGAAACTCGTTGAATAATATTGTGCAGCAATTAATTTCGATGAAAGAGACCGTTGATAATGTCATCGCTGGCCACGACATGGTTCTTAACTTTTTTAACGGTGCCATTAAGAGTAACATTCCAACAAATGTTCCTCTTAATGAGAGAATTCGATCTCTCCAAAAGGCGAGGAACCTATTGGATAAACAGAGAAGCTTGGTTGATGAATTTTCTTCATGTAATCAAGCTTTAGGACTAGACTGACCTCATGACTGACCTCAGGACTAACTTGCGAGACCATTTTAGGAAACATTTACAGTATGCTAGTTTATTATTTCCTGACTGATTCTTAAAATTATCAGCGTTGCTTCAAACTGTTGTAATGTTTTCACATTTTTTCCATACTTATCGCTGATATTATTTTTGAAGGAAATCACTATTAAGGCGGATACGATTTCTATGGTAATTTCCTTCCCCGAGAGGAGACCGCCGGCGCCTCTACAGGGACCGACGACTCCGCAGGATCCGGCGACTCCGCAGGGACCGACGACTCCGGAACCGCAATATTCACCGGCGACTTCGGCGCCACCACCGTATTCGCCGGTGACCCCTGCACCAGCCCCTTCGCCACAAACGCCGTCGGCTCCACAACGGCTAACGAGGAGGGAGCTGGTGGAGAGATACCGAGAGACGAGGGCGGCTAACCCTCCTCCTCTCGTTGATATTGATAAGGTCTGGAACTAGACCAAGACCCATAATATTATTTTATATTATTTTATATTATTTTATATTATTTTATATTATTTTATATTATTTTATATTATTTTATATTATTTTATATTATTTTATAATATATATTGTTATGTTATGTTCAACGTTGTATCTACGACAACAGCAACTTTTCTCGGTTGTCACTTCGGTACTGACCAAATGTCAGGCTCGCCACTTGTTGGCAACCAAATATCCCTCTTGCGGGGATAACTGGAAATTTCTTCGTTACCATCCCCCCTCAGCCAAGCGTCCTTGAGGCGAGGACGGTATAATTTAATTGTAAGTCCAGATAATGACGAGTGTGAGGTATCATGGACAATTCCACTCCTTTATTAATTTTTCTATTCACTTATTTCTTCCAAATTAATGTGAAAATCGTCTGGAATAAGCAACGGCATAAATTGCAAAGCACTACAGATAATATTTCATCAACTAAATCTTTGTCTGAAAGGTTTCTGTAAATTAGCAGTGGATTTTCTCATTTTAAAGCTTGTTGGTGACAGTTCGGACCACAGAATCATCAACAAACAACCTCCTGGTTAAGTCGCTGCATTCGTTCTCATATGCTAATATCATTTGATTGAAAGTCATCGAAAAGTTAGCTTCTATTTGGGTAAATTATCAAAATTGGCTGTGAAAGAAAACAATCGCCGGTCTTTCGCGATTAGAATAAAAGAAAGATAAACGACGCCATAGATTGTTATCAATTCGGCCTTGGTTGAATCAAAGTTTGTCTTAAATCCAATCCAAAGATAAGTGTTCGTTGTGTATTGAAAGTCTTTATTAGAAAAGGGAAAAGGGTTAAATATCCAGAGTAGGTACTTTCCTGTAGTGGGTATATAAACAGAGAGTTTATATACAGTGGCATCGTTCGAAAGTTTAAAGGCTAGTTAATTTACAAATCTTAAAAATTCGTTCATTTCATTTTACTGAGTTGGAAATTCATTCAAAATTGCCGCAAGGGTATCTAGGGATACCCCCGAACCTACTAGAATCATTTATTAGAGTTAAATTAGAAAATTTAACAAAACTTTAGTAAAACCCCCGAGAAAGATATTTCAAAATTGGCGCCCTAACGTTTAGGCAATTTAAAAGAAAATTTAATTCTGTTATAAGCGACAGAAGGTAAGGTAAGTCAGTAGAATGCCTAAAACCAGAAATAGAGAAGATGATGGCGATGCGTCTGACCTTAGGGATGAGTTTGGTTACTTTACGAAAACAATGGAGGATAAGTTGGATAGGGCATTCGATCAGTTTCGAGGCATGACAGAGAACATGTAGAAACGCATTGACGAGTTGGAGGAGTCTAACCGGCAGCTATTAAGTCAGAATTTAAATCAAAATTTAAGTACAACTATCGCTCAAAATAATGGTCCGGTCGAACAGTCCGAAGGTATTTCACAGGCCGAACAGTCCACTCAAAGTATTTCAGATAAAAATTTAATCAACTTTAAGTTAAAGGAGGTCTTACCGAAATTCAACGGAAAAGACGACAATTCGATTCAGTTTGCAAAAGCCTTAAAACGTCTTGTTTAATCTAAGACGAGTCTCCCTGAATTGTTGGTTATTATAAGGTCATCTTTGGTTCACGCTGCCCTAATATGGTTTGGTATTATTGAAAATTCTTTTCAAAATTTCTCCGAATTCGAATCGATTTTCCTAAACAAATACTGGGGTGAAAACGTCCAAGGTAAAGTCAGAGCCGATCTCTTCACAGGTAAATACGATTCATCGAAAAGCTCTTCAAGGGAAAAATATTTCACAAAAAATATATTCAATCGTCCAACACCTTTCCCCAAAAATTGACGAGGCTGAATTAATAACATATTTATCCAGGCATTACGAATTCGAAATTGTAAAATCAGCCATCACTCAAAACATAAGATCTTATTCGGAATTTTGTGATCTTCTTGTACAGTTTGACGATCTTGAGAAGTACAAACAGGGCGAAAAGAGACCTAAAACAAATTCATCTTCTAACACATTTCGTAATAATAACAATCAACAAAGGTCGACCCATAATGGTAATTCTTCGTCTCCAAATAGGCCATCAACATCTAACAGTAATAACTACAGGCCTCAGCAATCTTCCAGTCGAAATCAGTCGAATCTCTCTAATTCCCAAAATCGAAATCACAATAATTTCCATTCTTCGAATAACGGTCATTACAATAGAGGTTCTAGTCGTTCAAATTCAAACCAGAACAGCAACAGAAGTAACGTTCAAAGTGGTAACTCCAACATTAGAAATACAAATAGTACCAACTCAAACATCCCGAAGGGTCAAGATCATGGCCAGCGCCCATACCAATTCAATAGTGTTCAGGTAGTCGAAAAGGTAAACGACCCCGAAAATTGGATGTATTCGTAGAAGGAACTGTAGCTTATGCAAACCCGGCGATTTGAAGAAATAAAGTGATAATTAATAGTTATAAGTTTATTTGGATGTGCAGTAATTCATGTGATTATTAACGCATGTTGTAAGACATTATTTACAATAAAAGTAAACATAATTATTAACGTGCGTTGTAAGACAATAAAATATTTCTAAAGTATTATGTTTGTGTTTTATTGATTATATACGTTTTCACCGTTTCGGAGAATTGAGAGGTTGAGCGACCTCGAAATATCTGTAACATCTGGTCGTGGGAATATGCCTTTGTACATACCACGGCCACGACATGTGTTTCATTTTATTCTCGATAGCATCTGCAGAGTCGTTCCGAAGAATTTCGCATTCGTGCAAATTAAATTGGAAAGGTTGAGCGACCTGGAGTAAACTGATAAGTTGCGGATGAATAGTGCAGGGCTCCGCGGGGGTGGTGGAGGTGGTTGGATGCTGAAAATGTTTTCACCAACATTCGACCATGGATGACGGACGAAGCAATGGAGAAAATAGTGCACGAGGTGCAGGGAGAGGATGTACAGTTCACGGAATTAGGAGCCTCTATCGTGCAACTACCTGTTGTAGTTGAAACTGTAGCAACCGCATCATCAGCGGCAACTTCCTTCAATTCTATTGTTCCAACTGCAGTAGAATCTCCGGCAGTACTTTCACAAATCAAAAAATACCCTATTTACACTTTTCCCCAACTGTGAGTAGTACAAAAAATTGGTAGAGCAGAAATAAAAAAACTGACCCGGGCCCAAAAAAGACCTTTCAGACGACTCCCCAGAAAGTAAA
>JAROYE020000071.1:0-55183 GCA_029619315.2 Dynastes maya | reverse complement strand
ATCAGTGCTATCATATTCAAATTACGGTCCTTCGAAGCAAGCAGTCAAATACAATAACATTCACGTAACAATTTTATTATTTGTACAATATTATTGGTAGTTAAGAAGTCCTTTGTCGTTGTGATAAGTTCGTTAAGAAATAAAACATTGTTTGTTTATGGTTTGTTTCTTGTATATTTTGTAAGTAAAAATTTTCTAGTTGCCTTGGATGTATGGAACAGGATCACCTACGTGGCTAGTAATTTCAAGCAGACTGTGTAATGTACTATTAATATTACGATCATATGATTTTCATAGTAAAATTTCATAATCTGTCACTCGCTTTTTGAACGTCTACAAATTAGTATTACAAAAAGTAAATGGGTTATGGATTCAAAGTAGTCGCTATCCTCTACCTGTTTTGTTCGGGGTTATCGTATGAAATTCATTGAGCTCTATGCGTGTGGTGGTTCCGCTTCCGCTACCCTTCCTATACATATTTGAGACAATGTGTAGAACTCATCTTAATTTTTAGTTTCTTAGGAAATAATTTTATATTAAATGTTAGTTAAGGAAAAGACAAAATTAAAGCAAAACCTGTACTTCTTAAACAATAAAAAGTGGTTACAAAATCAAAATTAATCGTTTTTGTTTTGATAGCATATACAAATGGTTGTAAAAAAATTATAGTTAGTTTATTATTTTATAGAATTGCATAACAACTGACTGTAAATAGTTCCTAGAAATATTGCAAACTTTTAAAAATGTGATGTATGTCTTTACATAATTTAAACCACAGAGGCGATTACTTAATTTCATCATGCGTGTACTTTGAGAGATGTTAAATACATATATTCTACAACAGAGACCTCAAATTTATCAATCTGTCGAAATTATGTCGAAAGCCGAGCTTGTATGAAGCAAGAAATCTCATCACTATTTAAATCACAAATTATTGCTGGTATTCAAACGCACGTTTTTTTTCTAGAAGTATTTAGAATAATTGTAGTGCAAACATGCAAAATAGGATAATGTACACGCAAAGAAAACTATTTTTATTTCAAGACTATAAAAATGTATAATATAAGAAAACAATTCTCTTCAAATTTCACTTGTATTAAATAAATATTTTCTTAGGGTTAGAAAATAAAGAGAATCCAAGGCAGAAAAATGTTTCTTCCAAGTAAATCATTTAGTTTTAAGTTAAATAAGTATTCATATTGAAGGTAGGAATGAAAAAATGGTCCAGATTTCACAAAGTTCTATTCAGAAATTAGGCGACCGGTTTCGTGTTCAAAAAATACATCATCAGGCCAGCTACAAGGATATCCAATAAGAGAAAAATTACAATAATGGAAAAAAAACCTAATGTTAGTAATTAAATTTAGGAGGAAATAAATGAACTAATGAATTTTTTTTTCTATTTTACAGTATAATTCAATTATTGCTTAAATAGTGTAATTAAATAGGAATTGTTTTCATGTAGTTTAATAACACTGGTCAACAAAATTTTAACTTCTTCTTGTCTCTGAATTCAAATCTCTTTTTAGAAATATCCTATCAGGCAGGGTTTCTAAGTGACAGCACAGTAACTTGCCTTGGTAGCGCTGTTCGATGGCCAAAATATCTTGGTGAAATCTTTCCTCATGTTCGTCACTGACGGCTCCAAGATTGTCCAGGGAAATATCTAAACGTGAGTCTAAAAAATGAATTTTTAGACTCATATTGCACCCCAATGTTTCATACGAAGTCAAAAGTTCTTTTACAATGTTCTTGTAGTCTTCGGATTTGTGATTGCCTAAAAAGTTCTTATAAATATTCTTAAATGACAGCCAGGCGGATTTTTCATTTTTGTTCAGCTCTATATCGAACTTTTCGTCTCAAAAAAAGTCCTTGATCTGGGGTCCTACAAATATACCCTCCTTTACTTTAGCATCACTGATTCTGGGGCTTATTCCACAAATACGCGAATCCGCGACCGTTTTTGTCCAATGCTTTGACGAAATTTTTATTTTCCTAGAAAACTAGCACATTTGACGACGACAATGATGATCCAGAAGACACAGATTTCTTCTATTTATGCAATACAGAGAAAAATAACAAATGCAATGTACAAGAAAAAAAAGAACGAATGGTTAACCAACAAACTAAAGAAGGTAGATTAGGAAGGACGAAAACAAAATCTAAAATAGTTCTAGAAAGGGATAAAGCATCAGAGCACTACACCAAAAGCAAAAACAAGAGGGATGAAAGAACTGAATGGCGAGATGCAAAAGAACTCTCAAATAATGTTGAAGATATGGAAAGAGCACTACACAAACTTGCTGTATGAATAAGGAAGAAATATAGCACATGAAAATGACGAAATAATAAAAGTATAATAAAAGAGGAGGATGAAGCAGGAAAATGAAGTCGAGGAGGAGATAAAAAGATTGCGAAATAGAAAATCACCTGCAGAAGATGCAATAGAGGCCGAGCTATTAAAGGAGAACCAATGAATAAAGAAATCTACCAGATGATCAAGCAAATTTGTAAACAAAATAAGATACTAGAAAACTTGTTACACCCTTATTTGCAAATTTCTTAAATCCATATTTAAAATACTGAAACAGTTCACTAAAACCCTTACCACAACACTTAATTCGTACTGGACGTACGTTTCGATAGCCAAGCTATCATCATCAGCAGCAAGACTGAACTAACAAGCTAAGTGAAAAACTAACCTTATAAGGAAGATAAATTATGCAATATGTAAATTTAAAATCGTAAAATTTAATGAGCCGCTTCATTGCACAGGACTATAAATAGCCTAAAGGTAAATGAGCAGAATGACGTGAGTTATTAAATCCTAGTATTACAATGAAGGGGTTCATTGCACATGGTTAAAATTACAGCTATAAATGATTAAACATGATGTAACAAAGGATAAAGACTGGAATTTAGTGGTCCTAAATCTGAATTCATTAAGTGAGTTTTGTTTTTGTAAATTTCCAGGCCTTCATAACAATTTAATTGAGCAGTACTCTTTACGTTTTTAATTAACTTTATATTATCAACATTATGGTTATTTTCAAGCATATGTAAGGCAACGCTAGATTTATCAAGCCTTCTGAATTTGAGATGAGCCAAATGTTCTTTGTACCTAATTTTGATAGATCTTTTAGTCTGCCCAATATATGATTTATCCATGTTATCCATTGGGTCTTTGGAATTTCCTAAAGGGTTTTTAAGGTTATTGCTCGAAGAGAAAACAATCTTGCGGTCAATCCTAGAAAAGATTTTTGAAGACCCTTGGTGTAACATGGATAAAAGGGTAATTTAACATATTTCTTATTATTACGGCCGTCAATGCGTTCTAATGTGCTTACATTTCTAATTTCTAATTCTTAATCTATTCTTATGTTTCCAAATAGTATTATAGACGACATCTTCAGAGAATCCGTTAAAGTTAGAAATATTGATGATTTCTTTTAGTTCATTTTGATATCTATCTTTAGTTAAAGGAAAATTGAGTAACCGGTGCACTAAAAAGTTAATAGCCGAAAGTTTGTGTTCATATGAATGATTAGAATCTTGTAAGATGAATCTATTATTACTAGTAGGTTTCCTATGTACGTCAATTTCTAACTTATTTTTATTTCTTATTACTAACATGTTGAGGAAAGGAATCCTGTTGTCTTTTTCTTCTTCGTGGGTAAATTTCATAGAGGGAAATTTTGAGTTGAGTTGTTCTATGAAATCCGTTATTGAACATTTGCTGATGTCAAAGATGCAAAAAATGTCATCGACGTATCTGATCCAAAGCCGAGGGAAATAAGCCAAAGTATTCTTCAGGTCAGTTTCAAATTTACCCATAAAGAGGTTAGCCATAAACGGAGATAAGCTGTTACCCATTGCTGTTCCTTCCGTTTGTTGATAAAAAGTGTTGTTAATTTGGAAAAAGTTTTGTTTCATGCAAAGTTTTGTCAAAGAAATGAAGCTAGTAACTTCCTCTCTATCCATCTGGTTATCTAACAAAAGTGTTTCTAAATATTCCAAAGTTAAATCAACGGGAGCACTAGGGAACAATGAACTTACATCAAACGATACTAAAATGTCTTTGTCAGTAAGCTCAATGTCCTTAGTTTTTTCAATGAACTCGTAAGAATTATTAATAGCCAAATCTGGAAATTGTACAGGTAACTGGTTCAATTTGTCAGATAACCACCTGGAAAGTAAGTAAGTTGGACTGTTGATATTCGAAGCAATGGTTCAGGTGCATTCTTTGCATATTTTCCAAAATTTGACTTTTACAAGCGGTACGAATAAAATTTTTTGTGTTATCATCAAAATTACTGATCGCGTTTTCTATGCCAACTATAATTTCTTCAACCGGAGGCTTATTAAATTTCAAGTTGTATTTCAAACCTTTGTTTAATAAGTCGATCTCTTCTTTGCTAAAAGACTCATGTGACTCGTTTTTAACTAATGCAGTTGGGTTAATTATCTCGGCAGGTTTCGGCTTGTTAGTGGTGACTAATTTGGAAAACTTTTTCTTGAGAACCTTTCTTTATCTGAAACTTTCTTAGCAATAACGTCTTCAATCCTGTTGAGATAATTAATCCATTCAAAATATTCTAAAATACATAGGTTGTTACAAAGTTGTAAATGTAAACTATATGCTTCTAACTCTAGTTGACTAATTTTAAAATACTGATACTTAATTTCTGAATTTAACCAACAACTTTTGGCCGAAGAAATAGCTCTATTAGCCCAACTTGATTTACTCTTGAATTCAGATTTAGGACCACTAAATTCCAGCCTTTATCCTTTGTTACATTATGTTTAATCATCTATAGTTGTAATTTTAACCATGTGCAATGAACCGCTTCATTGTAATACTAGGATTTAATAACTCACGTCATTCTGCTCATTTACCTTTAGGCTATTTATAGTCCTGTGCAATGAAGCGGCTCATTAAATTTTACGATTTTAAATTTACATATTGCATAATTTATCTTCCTTATAAGGTAAGTTTTTCACTTAGCTTGTTAGTTCAGTCTTGCTGATGATGATGATAGCTTGGCTATCGAAACGTGCGTCCAGTACGAATTAAGTGTTGTGGTAAGGGTTTTAGTGAACTGTTTCAGTGCCACAGTTTTAGAGTACCCGCATATTTAAAATACTTCAAATATTTCATTTCGCGCCAATTCCGCTATTTCAACATAAAACGAAACTGAACACCCGCAAAGGATGACTTCATTGCGTCTATAATGCGTAGTATTCGCGTATGTTTTAGCTAAACCCATTCCTCTAATTTGTCCTAATCTTTAGTATTTAATAAAACCATTAATATTAATCATTTCTTACCCAAGAGTTCAAATACCGGGTCGTCTTTATGAAGAAATGTACAAAGAACGTTCACGACTTCAGCAACAAAAATAAATGTTAAACGCCGTTGTATTATTAAACTCCTTGAATCATCTCCTTCTAACATTTACGTTTAAATAGCAAAACTGGGCACTATTTCACTTTAATTAGTTTTGTTAATATGTAAACTACCTGTGTTGACCTTTTTTTGTACAATAAATCTTATTGTAATGTTACGATTTTGTATTGGCTCATGCTCGCTAATCATAAATAAGTTATAAATCCAATTCCATTCCTTCACTCTTATTCTTTTTTTTAACCGTAACAAACTGGAACATTTGCTACAGCTCCAGTCAGTTATAATTATTATCAAATGGACTAGCTCAGTCTTAACATTTAAGTTCTTTTTTTAAGAGCATGAGAATGAGATAAATTCTGAGAACTGTAGTCAAATAAAAATACATTTATTGTTGAAGCAATGAGAAAATTAATATACATTGAACAACAACAAAACAAATTAAAATATTGAATACAGCTCAAGATTAATATTACTAATATATTTTGATTATTGACAGTACGATGTATAGGAGGGGTGAAGCAAGGATGCAATAAATCAACGTAGTTATACTTTATTAAATTGTTGATGAAGTCGTGCTCTGCACGTATACTTCACGACGGCAACGATCCGGTATTCGAACTCTTGGGTAACAAGACGATAGTAAATTGGGCAGCCACTGAATGCAAATTGGTCGTTTCGCTGGATGGTAAACGTCTCCTCAAGAACAATTCAGAGTTTTTGGAAAGAGGTAAGAAGGCATCGTACGTGCGTCAAACAGAAAATATGAATTGTTAAAAATAAATGTAAAGTTGTCAAAGTGAAAAATGACTATTAATAGCACTAACCAAAAATATGCAAATTATTCTGCGGTAGTAGCATTAGGCGTAACTTTTGTATCGTTATTACTTGATATTGTAATAAGTGTATCGTTATTACTTGGTGATATTGTAATAAGACCAATAAGGGCCGGTTTCATAAAGCTGTAACCGCGCGATTATCTCTTAATCGCGCCGTTAAGTTACACATTCCGTTTCACCAAGCTCGGTTAGAGCAAACCGCGCCGTTAAATGTTAACCGCACGAGGTCTGATTAACTTCTAACAGTCCGTTTAATCGTACGAACAGCTGATTTTAGAAATTGAAATTTGATTTATTTATACATTTACAAAATAGTAGATACTTCTGTCATTTATATAATTACAGGTAGGTAAATTATCTTTGATTAAAATGTCGTATTACTTCTTACTTCAGTTAAATAATATTTTAAAAGAGGTTAGGTTATGATTATGTTTGCAATGTATTTTTTAGAACAAAAATATCATCATCATTATCCTCAGACTCAAATGTGGAGGTAATTCTTCCAAGGCCAAGGATATTTCGCAACAGAACTGACCCGTTAGATCTGTTCGATGAGGTAGATTTTAAAATGAGGTATCGTGTTTCCAAACTGGCTTTCCGAGCAATTGCAGACACACTTGCCGAGAATTTAAGGGCATATACCAATAGAAATAATCCCACTTCACCAGAATTGCAAGTTGCCGTTGCAAATTCTAAATCGAAAATCTTGTTGCAAGATAAGAGAGTGCATGGATACAACAATATTCAATAATTCTCAAGTACGTGCACAATTCGAAAATCAGGAATATCCTAATAGTTATTTATTGGGAGATAATGGATATCCTTGCAGCAATTATTGACTAATTCCAGTAACAAACCCTACAACACAAGCTGAGCAGAGATACAACAATGCACATAAGGCAACGAGGAATGTAGTTGAGCGAACATTTGTAATTTTAAAACGGAGGTTCCCATGGATGTACCATCGCAAGTATGAGAGACCCACTCTCTTTTAACTGTCGTGTGTAAGGACCACTTCCTGGTTTCGATAATTCCTTTTTATCAATATTTTTTAGCTTTTTTAAATTACTTGTGTTATCTTTTACAGTTGCACTACTTGTGCTTGTGGCGTCTATGTAGCTCTGCGACTAATATTTTCTTTGGTTAATAAAAAAGTCAGTATGTAACAATTACTTAATTATATACACTAATATTTTTCAAATTAATAAAGTAAATAAAAATTCATAATATGTAATATTATTTTTCAAAACAAACTCCGTTTCTGTTTTTCCGCTACTGGATACAACTGAATTTGTATTTGTGCAGTTGAACATATTCCTTTCGCAAAAGTTTGGTACATCCGAAATCGACCCGAACGTAGTCAAATGTTCTAAAATCGTTTCGTCTAAGGCGAAAACAATTATTAAATTCATACCAACCTAAGGAAATGTTTCATTTGTCAAGTTAACCGCGCGGTTTGTTAACCAGTCTTCCTACTGCTTTTGTGAAACCCAAAGCAATTTTCACGGGCCGTTAACTTTAGTACGTGATTAGTTGATCACGCGGTTAACTCCATCTTTGTGATCGGGTCAGACTTTGTTGGTGTGATTTTGACAATTATACTCCCGAGGCTCTGACAGTTCTGGTTGGTATGATGATGTATCTGCTAGATACTCTCTATAAGGAGCTGGTGTGAGAAACCACGGATTACGTCTATACAGCCGGTCTTTTGCCTTGATAACATAGGAATGTGGTTCGTCCGCTTTAGATGTACTCTAGCATAGGTTCTCAAATCAGTCACCTAAAGATAGTTTCCCGTGCGGAGTTCGGGTAGATCCTTAGATCTATGTCTATTATTATAATTAACTACATGCTTGTCTCTCTTTCCTTTCGCTCTCTTTGGAAGCAACAGTATGAGTATATTATCAATTCAGAAGGTGTAAACCCGTTAGCTAATGGTGTTGTCCTATATGACAGTAAACCTATGAAAATGTCCTCACTTTTCTTAAGTAATTTTTTTGCAATTTTAACCGCCGCTTCTATACAGCCACTACTTTGACTATAGTGTGGACTACTTGTCACATGTTTAAAGTCGTATTGAATAGAAAATTTTTTAAATTTAGATTGAAATTGTGGTCCATTATCGGATCTTACTATTTCAGGTAGCTAGGGAATCTTTGTGGAAAGTTTCTTTAATGTTCGTTCGAGACTCAACACAACCAATTTCGAACGAGATTCTCTATCTGAAATGAGAGACCTAGCCACCATATAGACATCTTCGTTTTCTCTCTGCATTTTACGATACCCTGGCAACCTGCATGTATATACTTCAAGCATTGTAATTGTAAAGTGGGAGGGATAATTATTCTGGAGTTTCTTAAAGCCAAATTTTAATCATACCCAGCAGATGCATTAATTCAGTTTTATTAGTTGGATCTGGTAAACTATTTATGGCTTCAATACGTTTAGGATCTATTGAAATACCTTGATCTGATATTACGTGTCCTAAATATGTCATCGATTTGCAACCTATTAAACATTTACTTTTATATAAGGTAATACCTTTCTTAGAGAGACGTTCTAGAACATTTCTAAGAACTTTGTCATGGTTCTCTATATTGGCAGCATGAATTAAAATATCGTCTATGTGAATCAATACCCCCGGAATATCGGAGAGATTTTGATTTAACTGAGTAGAGAAATATTCTGGCGCGCATGATATACCAAAAGGAAGTCTATTGAAGACATACCTTCCAAAAGGAGTAATAAAGGTTGTGTGATGTTGACATTTCTCCTTGAGTTTTATTTGATAAAATTCCGAATTAATATCTAGTTTTGAGAATACCTTTGAGTTTCTTAATTGCGATAAATTGCTGTCCACTTTTGGAATTGGGAAATAGGATCGAAGGATGTATTTGTTCAGTTGTGTGAAGTCACAAGCGTACTCCTTCACCTTTGGGAACCTCTACATTTGGGACCACCCACTCAGTATGATTTTCTACTGGTGCTATGATTTCCAGTTTCACTAGACGATTTAGTTCTGATTTGAGCTTATCTAGAAGAGGAATAGGTACTATTCTAGGCACAGCTTGTACATAAGAAATAGCATTGTTTTGTATTTCAATTTCGATTTCCGTTTGAAAGTTACCTATCTCATTAAATATTTCTGGAAATTCCCGCTCAATTTGAAACTCTGATAAATGCTGAGGTACTGTATAATAATGCCTTTTGCCTTATTCTTAATATCTAATAGATTAAATTTTAGTATGCATGGAATCCCTAAAATAGGTATTTTTAACTTATCTACTATAAACACGTCGGTCATGAATTGTATGTGGTAGTACGACAAGATAAGAGACATTTTGCCTAATACATCCAATTTCTTCCCATCTGGGCCTGATATATTTTCCTTTGAACATTTTAAGTTATCTAACAATAAGGATGGCTGACAAAGTAACTCATGTGGAATGTACACAATATCAACTCCAGTGTCTACAAGAAATGAAATATTTTGTTTTATCTCCTTGCCATGAATGTCTACCACAATTTGACTGTTATTATTAACACGCAAGTTTCCTAGAAAATAATCAGTAGTTACCTCGGATCCGGTTTCGATACTATGTACCTTTCGTTGGTTTGCTTTGTACATTGTCTTCCAGTGCCCTGGTTTTGAACATCCGTGACATGTTGCATTTCTTGCCGGACATTTATTCCTAGGATTTATCTGTAGACCATAATATCCACATATTTTCGTATCCCCTTTTTCTTTTGAAGTAGACTCCCTCATAGAGGACTGGTTTCCTTTTGTAGGTTGCCTCTTACCATGTGCTTGACGTTGGTTTTCCGGATTTAGTTTATCATTGCAGATAGCATTCTCTGAGAACGAATCAGGACGGCTTTCCTGTCGAAGTAGTTGCTTTTGTTGATTTTGTAATTCTGCTTGTCGAGCTGCATATACAGCATCTGTAAGATTGAGCCTACTTTGTAACTAAAGCCGTTCGCTAGTTTTCACAACTAGCATGCCAACAACAATACGATCACGTACTAAATCATCTTTTAGACTTTCAACATCGCAGTATTCGGCGAGACTGTGCAAAGAAGTAATGAAGTGTCAACTGGTTCATTTGCTTTCTGCACTCTTGAGTTAAACTTGAATCTTTCAAAGATAATATTACGACGGGGTATAAAATGCTCATTAAAGGATTTAATTACTTCGCCATAGTCTTGCGAAACTGTTGGAAATTGGAGCAAGATTTCTTCGCTTCCCTCCCCCATTACATAAAGAAACGTATTGATTTTTAATTTATCAGGCTTATTGGACATACCTGCTGCTTCCATGTATCTATCAAACCTTTTTATCCATTGTGGCCATTGTGCTGGTTTATCGAATGAGAATTTGCCAGGAGGTGAGACCAGTGGAGACACGCTGCCTTGATTGTCTTGATTCTTTCTGCATTTTGTATAAAGGAAAATAATAAGCAAGACAGATTTAAACCGCTGCCACCATGTATTGTTATTACTTGATATTGTAATAAGGGTATTATCACTTAGTGAAATTGTAATAAGACCAATAAGACGGCGCAGGAAACGTAAGTAAACTTTAATGCTATACTATATTCTCGTACACGCTTAATGTCTAACGCCTTACCTAGAGGGCGTATCTTACGTCATGAACATAAACGCGATACTGACACAACTTTAATATTACTATTCTCTTGGTTTCCGGGTTGGAACCGCGTCGTTGTCGTAGCTTTAGCCAACGTTTCGCCTACACTCATATGTGACATCTTCAGGGCGCTAACTGCACACTGGAGACTTATTCATTCCGGAGGGGTTATATAGGGCTTGTTTTGGGTCAATGAAGCGGAAATGTTATGCGTCGATAAAGAGGGAAAGTTATGCGTTAATGAAGCGGAATTGTTATACGTCGATGAAGCAGAAATGTTAGGCGTTAATGAAGCGGAAATGTTACGCGTCGATGAAGTGGAAATGTTATGCGTTGATGAAGCGGAAATGTTATGCATCAAAGAAACGGAGTTGTTATGCATCAATGAAGCCTGGCGGTTGCTAGGAGGTTTAACCAGTTGGGATTTCCACCTGTGATGTAAGGGGTAGCCATCTTCGCGATTTAAATTGTTAGGATGTTTGAAAATCTCTATTGATTCACGGATTTTTCTACTATAATAGTGAGGATTGCGAGATAAGATGCGGGTAGAGTTAAATTGGATTTGGTGGCCAGTTTCTAGTCTATGCTCAGCCAGTGCGGACCCGGCTACACGCAATAACCGCGTACAGCGCTCGTGCTCAGTAGCACGAGTGCTTGCTGATCGCTTTGTTTCACCGATGTACACTGATGTCCAAATGATTGCGGTCTTTGATGGGAAAGTAGTCTGAGAGTTTGAGGTAGGGCTTGAAGATGGTTGTTATATCGTTCCTGAAGAGAATCTTACTGATGCGATCGGTGACACCATGAATGTATGGTAGATATGCTTGCTTACGGAAATTAGGGTTAGATGAGGGGAGTTACTGTGGAGGAAGGTTGGTGCAGCGGTTAATGGTAGTTTGAACATCTTTCCTGGAATAGTTATTGCGGATCAAAGTTTCAGTGATGTGGTTCAGTTCTTGAGGAAGCGAAATGGGTTCAGATATGGAAATGGCCCTTTGGAAGAGAATTGATAACACCGCGTTTTTGGGCTGGATGATGGTGAGAGAGGCCATTGAGATATCTATCCGTGTGCGCGGGTTTTTGGTAAACGGAATGTCCAAGTGCAGGACGCCGGTGTACGAGAACATCTAGGAAAGGAAGGCAACCGTCCGATTCGATCTCCATAGTGAAACGTATGGAATCATGTTGAGAATTCAAAAACGATAGGAAATTGTTTAAAGATTCGCGTCCATGGGGCCAGATGACAAAGGTGTCATCAACGTACCTGTACCAACACTTTGCCTTAAGGCTGTAACATAACAGGGCTTGTTGTTCGAACGCTTCCATAAATATGTTGGCAACGACAGGAGACAGAGGAGATCCCATAGCTGCGTCTGAGATTTGCTAGTAGTATTTACCCTGAAACTGGAAATAGATAGAAGAAAGACAGACTTCAACCAAGTCAGCCAGATCATCCGGTTGGTCAATGGAGATGAAGAACTCTCTAATAATGTATACTGCATCCGGTATGGGAGCCTTAGTGAATAAGGATTCGATATCAAACCTGACAAGTAAATCGCCAGGATTTACCGTCAACTCTTTCAGTCGTTGGACGAAATGTTGGGAATTTTGCATGAAAGAGTCGCTGTGTCCAGCGTAAGATTTTAGAACGTTGGAAAGGTACTTCAATAATTTGTAAGTAGGGCCATTGGTAGTACTGACAACAGAACGTAAGGGAATATTGGGTTTGTGAATTTTGGGGATAACTTAGGAGCTGAAGAATCACTAGCGAGAAGTGATCTCTGAATATCGGTAGGAATATATGATGTTTTGATGGAATTAATGATGGGACGCTCAATTCGGGAAGTAGGATCACGTTTAAGAAGTTGCTAAGTGCCGTCTTGCAGTAAGGAAAGAACCTTTTGCTCATACTCTTCGCTGTCCAGGGTCACCGTAGCATTTCCCTTATCAGCTCTTAGTACAGCAACTTTAAGGTCAGATTTCAGGTTTCTTAAGGCTCGGGTTTCTTATTTAGGAAGGTTTGATTTCGGAGGTTTGGTACGCGCGAGGATTTTGGATGTTTCAAAGCGAATGGGATCAGCGGTTTCAGTTGGAAGACCGACAAGAGCAGACTCTATGCCAGTAATGATGTCTTCGGTGGGAATACGTTTAGGCGTAAGGGCAAAGTTTGGGTCTCTAGAGAGTACAGCAACCTCATCAGAAGATAGAGGTCGACTAGAAAGGTTTATAACAATATGTGACATGACTCTAGAGTTCTGGGATGGTCTAGGGTTAAGGAAATCGAATTTCCGGATTTGTCGTGTGAATGAATTTTTTCGACTTGATGATAAGTGATGCGATCTAGAGTATTCCAATCAGATGGGGATAAGACGAATGATAGCTCTAAGTGTAAGTGAAAAAGTTTGATAGAAACGGAAAATATGATGTTTGATTACAAGAAATCTAGGAATAACATGATTATCTCTGGATCTCTGCATAACCCCTCCGGAACGAATAAGTCTCTCTTATACAAAGCAATAACCGCTTAAAACTAAGTCATATTCACAAAAGTGCGGCTGACACGCTGCTCGGCTCGGGTGATAAGTTGACGATTCGGTCGGGTGGAAGTACGGTAGGTTCGGAACTATTGCGGGGTGTTAATCGGGATCCGGGATGAATACCAATATCATATCCGTACTATTGTACGAGAATGGAATGCGTTTGATATTATGTATAGCCTATTATGCGTGTATAAGAGGGTTAATTGTTAATTAATGTGATTACCCTCGGATAAAATTCAACTTAAAAGTTATCATGTCGTAGAGTAAGATGATTACTATCATTAGATTGCATATGATTTGTAAACTATGAAAAATATGGATGTCCATAGAAACGCACCGTTTCTACGTGGTACGCACCGTACCACGTTCGGTTACTAGATGAAAATTACTAATTAATGAATATTTATTGAATTGTGAATGTAATTCAAATTAACTGTTGACACAATGTGTGAGAGTAGACCATTATGAAGATAGTTAGCCGGGCGTAATTCTGAAAAATGCCAATTGTTGGGTTGTTTCTAAGGAATAGTAATTTACACTCTACTACAATGAATATATTGATAAATACCATATAAATACAAAAGCTGAACTAAAAACCAAACAATGGTGACACTTCACTCTTACTTCTATGTGTTGCCATAAGTGGCGCTACTATAGTTAGCAGGATCAGCGCATGAATACCGCGCTATTTTGAATTTTGATTTTACATTTAACATTACATTTGACGCTAATATTAAGTATTTTATTTAGAAATAAACATTGAGATGAAATATAAATATGATAATTCATGGGCGTAAATGATTATGCATCAGATGAAGGCCGGCTAAGATCTGGAAATCCGTTTGAATAACGTTGTTATACGCTACAATAGTGCCGTTATAAGAATTTTATATGCATTTTCGATGGGATTGCAAATTAAAGTGTAACACATTGGAACAATAACACCAATAGAAAGGGGACAGAGAAAATTGCAAAAACTGTAGTGTGTAATACTTAAAATACTCAAAATTACATATAAAATAGTAGCCAATTCAATTGTGATGAGCCGCTGCTAGACACGAAAATTGAAAAGAACAATTTTAATAGACATCTGAAATTGAAAAGTAATGCCATCACCTATCCACCACCTATGGACGCGCGTTTCGATGTTATACATCTCGTCGGCATAGCTTTGTGGAAGGTAATGTCATTTCAATATTTTAAATCGTATATATACGAAGTAGATGTTTACATGTACGCATGAGGAAATCTAATTAGATATCCTCATTTGTACGTTTTTGTCGAGTAAATTACTGCAAACGCGTCTATAGAACTGAACAAATCGTATTGCTACTAATTCTGATGCGACAGTAGTCTCAACTACTGGCTTAAACCGCCATAAGTTAATTAATTGAAAAGTAAAGCCATCACCTATCCACCACCTATGGACGCGCGTTTCGATGTTATACATCTCGTCGGCATAGCTTTGTGGAAGGTAATGGCATTTCAATATTTTAAATCGTATATATTTATTATCAAAACGGCTTCAGACCAGGGTGGTCCACAAAATAAACCAAATAACTCAAAAACCAAGGGATCACAACAGAGAGATACACATACTCTTTATAGATTTGAGAAGCGCATTTGATTTAATAATCCGACAAAAAATAATAAAAGAGCTAGGAACATTCAGAGTAAGGAAAGTTAAGGAAATTAATAAAAACAATACTACAAAATACAAAAGCCAGAGTACGAGGAACGGAAAAATTAAACATAAATAAGGAATTCAAACAAGGCGATTCAATCTCTCCAACTCTGTTTAATATTGCTTCAGAAAATGTCGAGAAATGCAAAACTAGATAATAAGTACATAATAACCAGTCAGATGCAGACAACAATGGCAAATAATAAAGACGACTTAATAAAAGCAATTAATAGTCCGGAAATCTGGGCAAAAGAATTTGGATTAGAAATTAATGAAGGCAAAACAAAATATATGAAGATAGGAAGAAAAAACGAAAGAACGAAGTATTTAAAACACAGAGCTGTACATTTGAAACGGTCTCCTCATTTAATTATCTGGGGGTAATAATAGGACAGACAACAAAAGAAAGAATACAAGAGAGAATACAAAAAGGTAACCGAACATTTGGAAGAAATAAAAGCTACAACAAGCAAAAATATAAACAGAAGAAACGAAATTAAAATGTACAAAACCCTTATAAGTAGAGTTTGTTAAAAAGGTGGTACTGGCAGTGGCGTACCGCATAAAAGTAGGTACGTAATATACAATATTAGTGAAAAATAATATTGTTACCTTTTCCTGTCGTCTTGATGTCCACTGTGGCTATTGGCAACCGTCATGGTAAGCCGCGTAGAATTGCAACATCAGCAACGGTTCCACTGCCGATTCATTCAGCCGTCGACGGTTTTGTGAATACGTTGTCGTATACTTCGAAAATGATCGTTCGACATCCAGTGAAGTAATATTTGCAAATGTTAGATATTCCTTTTCCTCATCTGGGCACTCTTGATTTTCAATTATAGACCGAACCTTTTGTAAATCGGGATTTTTCGTTAAAATTGCACCTAATTCTTGAGCAACATCGACTCCTACAGTGTTCGTCAAGTTTTTTAGAGCGGCTTGTAAATTGTTTATGCGATTTAATGCGTCTCGTGCAGATAAGTGACTGTTTTCTAATTGCGCAATAGCTTGTGAAATTTCATCTATTTGTTGTTGAACGTCCGAATTGGAAAAAAGTTGCTGACTATCTCGAACTGCTGCACAATCATTTGAATCAAGTTTCAAGATGATATTTTTCACTTGTGAAAAATATTTCTGATAGTAAGATACTGCCTGGAGCCATGTTCCCCATCACGTTATTACAGGCTGAGGTGGTGGTGGTAATTTCGGACACAATTGTTTGAATATACGGATGTGTTTGGGAGATTTGATGAACACTTTTTTGGTAGATGCTATTAACTTATCCACCATCGGATACTTCTTTCGAATGGTTTCTGCTACGAGGTGACATGCGTGTATGAGGCATGTTATGTGAAAAAGAGTCGGAAAGCATATTTTCAACATCCTACCAACTCTCAGTATTGTTGCGGCTTCGTCAGTAACGAACATTGTGACTTGGGTTCCTGTGATACAAAATTCTCTCAACGAATCTTCTATTATCTTGACAACGGTGTCTGCATTAGTTTTCTGAATCCTTTTACTGGATAACAACAATGAAACTGGTGGATCATCACGTTTTAAAGGATGTGCTACAACATGAATGACGCGGTGTTTCTGAGCATCAGTTGTTTCATTCACACATAGGCAGATTTTCTTATTTCTCAACTCGTCTTTTATATGCTCCTTTACTGTACCTTGCACACGTGGCAAATTGTACCGTAATTGCATAGAAGTTGGCAGCTTCCATGAGGGAACGAACTTAGCCCAAAAAAGACGAAAGTGTTCATTAGAGTAAAATAAAAAATGTGGCGGAGGTAGACGCGGTGTGTGTAAAGTGTAAAATAAAACAAGAAAATCAGACGGATAAAGTGTTAAAGTGCTACGGGGGCTGTAGTAACATTATTCATTACGTTTGTAGCACGTTTAAACCCACCGAATTAAAACTTTTTGACACGCATAACAATAATGTGAAATGGTGTTGTGATAACTGTGGAAAAGAAAAGAAGGAAACAAATGTAAGCGGCTTGTATTCGAGGGTCCTTGATATGGATAAAAAGATGGACAAATTGTTGAGCATTATTTATGAACAATCCATCAAAATTGAAAAACAAAACAGCATCATTAATAAATTAGAGGTTAGCTTTCTCTCTCGGCAACAAACCAAAGTAGAGCAGGAAACTTTGAGAGGTCCGACAACACGGTCTAAAAATGTATCGATAGAGGCCACTAAGGATGCAAAATCGTACGCAAACATGCAATGTAACAAAAACCAAATCATGCAGAATCAACACACAAAGGTGACCAACCTTCAGCAGACAGTGAGGCAAGAAGAGACACAGCTGAACGCGAAGAATGTAAAAACAGGGAATACCCAACAAAAACCAACAAACAGAAATTCCAACAAAGTAAAAACAATACGAAGAAATAGAAGTCATACGGTGATATCTGCGGCAGAAAATAGACGATGGATATTCATTTCGCAATTATTAAAAAATACTACCGAGAGTGATGTTAAAGGATATTTGTTGGAAAATAGTATAAATGTTTTACAATGCTCTAAACTGGAGATAAGGAGCGCCGATATAGCAGCTTTCAAGATTGCGGTTGCTGAAAATATTTATGAAAGTATGTTTGAACCCGAACTATGGCCTGTCAACATTATAATTAGGCCTTATAAATTTCGAAACTTTCGGAAAGTAGCGACATCGTCTGCAAAGACGTAAAAAAAACACGAGAACTTCGAAATAACAAAAAAGAAACATCCAATTATACTTTATTACTTTAAAACATACAAAGTTTACGAAATAAGTGCAATGACTTATTGATTTTCGTTGAAAATTTAAAATCACCAGTAAATGCTATTGCATTAAGTGAGCATTGGTTGAAGTCTAATGAAAATGCTGTTCCTGATGGATTCCAGATGGCTTCTTGCTTTAACCGAACATCTTGCATACTAGTACCAATTGGAACCGAATATGTTGAGCTTGAGTCCTTAAAAAAGAAAAGTAAGGAATTAGTACTAGAATGTAGCGCTATTAAAATTAAGAACCCAAAACTAGTTATTATTAATATTTATCGACCACCGACAGGCAATGCAGAGGAATTTCTACAGATCTTGAATGTTATCCTAGAAGAAGTTTCATTGGAAGATACAATATTACTAAGTGGCGACTTTAATATAGATCTAGCCAAGAAAGAAGCACTTACGGAATCTTTTCTTGATACATTACGGTCCTATAATCTACATCCAACCATCAATAATCCCACGAGAGTTACCGATCGATCACAGACTCTGATAGATAATATTTTGACAAATTTAACAAGTTATTCAAGTGATGTTATTATTTCTGCATTGTCTGATCATTATGCAGAAAGGATTTCCTTTGAGATTCAGAACGCAACAATAAGTGAAGCTAGAAAAATCCACATAAAAAAATTTCCAGATCACAAACTACAAACAATTAAACATGAGTTTGAAACAGTGAATTGGACATCGGTTATGGGTAATTCCGAAGTAAACGAGTGCTATAATAATTTTATGGAAATACTCACTACAATAGTTGACAAGCACATAAACAAAAAAATTGTTGCGATCTCAAATAAGCCGGAGAAAAAGTGGTTAACTGATCAAAAATATGTGTGCCATCAAAAGGCAATTATACGAAGAACTACAAAAGAATAAAATAGATAGAAATACTCATACCCAAGTCTTTAGCGTTGTATTTGACGGACCACCATGAGGTGACGAGCGTTATTGGTAGCCTCAATAATACTAAGGTGACAGGCGAAGATGGAGTCCCAGTTTCCTTACTCAAGAGTTGTGCCGAGCATCTTGCACCTCCCCTGGCTCACATCATAAATACAGCATTCCAAACTGGTAAGTTTCCTGAAAGGTTAAAATAATCTGTTGTTAGACCTATTCACAAGAAGGGAGATAGGGATGACATTGGTAATTATAGACCTATTGCACTGGTGTCTAACATCTCCAAAGTTATAGAAAAAGTTTTATATGACAGAATGACTAAATTTGTGATCAAACACGACCTCCTGCATCCAAATCAAAACGGATTCATAAAGAAACGATCTACCATGAGAACGACTTTTCAACTGCTGGAGGAACTATTGATTGGAGTGGCCAACAAGGAAATCACCACCTGCGCGTTTATGGATTTATCGAAAGCGTTTGACTGCGTGCATCATCAAGTTCTTTTGCACAAATTGGAAGTAATGGGTGTCAGAGGTGTGTCTTTAGAATTGCTTCAGTCCTACTTAACAAATCGGAAACAAGCGGTAGTAACTTACGATACATCTGGTACAGAAATATCATCTTCTTGGAAAACTATCCGGTTTGGTGTACCCCAAGGTTCTATTCTTGGACCACTCTTGTTTTTGCTGTATATCAACGACTTACTGGAAGTCATTGACGGTTTGGCAATTCTTTATGCTGATGACACTTCATGCATCCTTCGAGAGAAAACATGTGAAAAAATAAAAAGGTCTCTAGAACAAAATCTTAGTTGCATACAGAAATGGTGCGAAAGTAACAACTTGATGCTAAACGCAAGTAAAATAAATATTCTACCTTTTAAAACAGCGCCAGAAGAACTAGTAATCCAGTGTGGTGGAGAATTAATTTCTTGTGTGGACCATGCTCGCTTTCTTGGTGTGGTGCTTGACAACGCTCTATCTTGGAGGGACCATATTCGGGATCTCGCTGAAAAGTTGGATAGTTTCTGCTACAGTCTGCGAGCGATTTCGCGGTGTGTAAGTATCGATACCGCATTATATGTTTATCACGCATGTGTCAAATCCCGGCTACAATACGGAATAATGTTCTGGGGAAATGCAGCAGATTTCAACAGGATTTTCGTATTGCAAAAAGCTTACATGAGAGCCGTCTTCCAACTAAAACCTAGGGACTCATGCAAATCGGTATTCAGAGAAAACAACATACTTACCTTACCGTCAATGTATGTATTAACATCATCAATATTTGTAAAGCAGCACTATAATGACATTTTTAAGAAATATGAAATAGATCACGAACGCAGCACTAGGTGCAAAGTTAATAATCAATTACTGCCGCCTCAAACACATTTGACTAAGGTTCAGAAACAAGCTGTATGGCAATGCATTAAGATATAGAATCACTTACCGCAGGAACTAAAGCAAATGCCATCAGTACAGTTTAAAACAACTTTAAAAAAATACCTTTCTAGTCACACATTTTACACTATCAAAGATTTTTTTAACGCACCGTGTATAGTATAATTTTCTTTTATTTATATATATATATATATATATATATATGTATATATATATATATATATATATATATATATATACATGTGTGTTTGTTTGTACTATTTGTTTCATGTTTATTGTTTATTTTTTATATTTACAATTTTTTGACGTATTCTATGCTATTGCATTATGGAATAAACGGATTTATTATTATTATTATTATTATTATTAGATACTAGATGTTGTGGGATGTTGCACACACTTAACGTAAAAATAAAATCATATAAAAATTGCCAGTATGAAATACTGTTTCTTAAATTCAATACATGACGTTTACTTTTACAATGTTTTCTACATTCAAACCTATCGCGACTTAGCAATTCGCTATTGCATATTGTGCAATAAATATGCGGACTTCTATATTCTAATCTAGGGAAATGCCTGAGATATTTATTCACATTCGAAGGGAACGTTACACCCTTTAGGCGTCCCATCTCCGCGTACTTATTTGGCGTGCAGCGTACAACGTACTGTCGCTTTGAACTCTCTCGTAGTACTGTCGAGATCGACTACGATTTGAAAATTACCCGTAAGCACGCCGCTACCGCTACGCTACTGCCATCCGGTACCACCTTTTTAACAAACTCTACTTATAAGGCTAGTCATCGCATATGGCTTAAACACCAGCTATATATAAAAGGAAGAAGAAGATCTAAGGATAGTAGAGAGAAAAATAACGAGGACAATATTCGGACCGAATATCACAGGAGAAGGAGAAAGAAGAGCGAAAAAAGAGGTCGACAGAAATGGTGAGAAGAATAACTCAGTGGATACCGTTATGAACAAGAGGTAGAGGCAGACCGGGAAACGCTTGGTGAAACCAAATAAAAGGAGATGGACGAACTTTAGGAATAGTGGATTGGAACTCAAAATACGGAAGTGAACGAAATGGAACAAGGGGAGTAATCCACCACAATAAATTGATTTTAAACGTACGAGCGTTAGCCAATAGATTTAATGGCTTAATGATGATGATTTCGTACCAAAAAGGCACGTATTTTACAATATTTTCAGAAAATTTCAAAATATTTATAAATTCTTTATCGATCATTATGAAAAATTATATTTTCTAACAAAATTTAATTTACAAATTACTAACGCGTTTTATATTCAACAAAAAATTAAAAAAATGTTTTTTTTTTTAAATAGCATTCCCCTAGAAAATTAATATTTGTACACAAAATAATATTCTAAATAACTTTTAGTTACAATATTAATTAATTTTACTTCAAATGAAGGTAATTTACTCGCGAATATTTTAAAATTTCAGGTCTCACGAGAGAAAGCTAGGTTTTACAATGCGTGTGCGCATGATATAATTTAGTAATTGTAAGTGGCCCACGTGGGTATGTTAAGTTCTCTAACTACTAAGGGAAATTAGATGTAAATTATTTACTTGATAAAAATGGATGGAAATTCGATATTTCTTGACTTACATATTTACCATTAAAAAAAATTAAAACACTACACATTTTGGGAGAAACATTGGCACTAGAAGTGGAACATTAGGTCAATTTATTAAAAATTGCATGATAGAATATGCTTTCAATATTGCTTTGTATTTAGACATCACCAAGGAGCCTGTATTTTATGCAGGATCGGATTTATTTTATAATAAAAATGAAATATTACTACGAGGGTAAGTCAAAAATTACTTACACTTTTAGTTCTACAACTGTATTAAACAAAGATAGGTGTACAACAGATACATTATTTTTCGATATAGTCTCCATCTTTAGCAATGCACTTGGTACAGTGAGCCACTGTTTGATTGTTGAGAAGATTTTTGTTTACTTTTATAATGTAACTATTGCACAGAGCTTTTATTTTTGTGTTGCTACTTTTCGTTAACGGGGTGACTCTCTCGTTTCGTTTTTTGCCGCATGGTGGCGACGATGACTATCGTAAATGTACAATAAGACACAAATGAAACTGACATGTACAATAAGACACAAATAAAACTGAACATGCCCCCCGCGTTGAAAGGAGTCCCTTTCAAAACATTGTACAGGTAAGTGACTAAACATTATAGATTGTTTTAACTACTAAACAAAGGTAAGTATATTAAATGTATATATATGATTGACACTAATACAGTTTCTTGACCTCTGCACCTTCTTCTAGTGGAAGTGGACATATTCTTGGGAAAGCTCTCTTGATTACTCCGGAGGAAGTTCGTATGGATGCTACCCTTGGAATGCCGTCAACTCCTGGAAACAGCTCTTCCACTCGTCCCAGATGCCAATACAATGGCGGTAAGTGATCGTCCTTAATCAGCACCAACTCTCCAGATTGTAAGTTTGTTTTGTTTGTTTTCCATTTCTGTCTTTGTTGCAACTCCGAAATGTACTCTTTTGACCATCTAGTCCAGAAGTGTTGTTGTGCATTTTGAATTTGTTGATAACTGGATAGTTTTCCTTCCGGTATGTGAGTGACGTCTGGATCGGGTATAGTAACCAATGGCTTCCCAATTAGGAAATGAGATGGTGTCAACGCAGTAAAATCACTTGGATCAGAGGAAAGCGGTGTCAGAGGACGAGAGTTTAGGACCGCTTCAATTTGGGTGAGTATCGTATAAAACTCTTCATAAGTCATAACCGTTTTTCCTAAAACCCGCCTTAAGTGGTGTTTTGTAGCTTTAACACCTGCCTCCCACAAACCCCCAAAATGAGCCGCATATGCAGGTATGAAGCGAATAATTTGTTGCTAGTTTTCAAGAAATTTGCCAATTCTCTTAACTCTGAATTTGCGCCCACGAAATTTGTACCGTTATCTGAAAAGATGTCATGTGGTTTCCCTCTACGTGAGACAAATCGTTTCAGAGCCAATAAAAATGCATTTGTGCTAAGATCTGTAACCAGCTCTAGGTGAATTGCTTTAGTTGAAAAACATACAAATAGACAAATATAACACTTAACATGTTTGCAACCCCTCCCCTTTCTATCTTTAATCGTAAAAGCACCAGCATAGTCAACGCCGACTGCTGTGAAAGGTAAGGTAGGTAGAACGCGTTGCTTAGGCAATACACCCATAAGTGGTTGTGTGTGAGTTGGATTCGTTTTAAAGCATTTTATACATTGATTGACAGTTTTTCTCGCTAAGTTTCTTCCTGCTACTGGCCAATATTCTGCTCTAATCGATGCTAATAGAAGTTGAGGCCCCGCGTGTAGTAATTTGATGTGTTGATCTTTGAACAAAAGTCTCGTAAAATGATGTGTGCTCGATAAGACAATTGGATGCTGTTTTTCGTAATTGAATTCTGAAGAGTGTAATCTGCCACCAACCCTTACTATATTGTTAGAATCTAAGAATGGATTTAACGACTTTAATCGGCTTTTGGAAGATACAACTTGGTTATTTCTTAGATTCTCAATATCTTCAGGAAAAGAGTCTTGTTGGCTAGATTTTATCAAAACTTCAGTTGCCTTAGCTAATTCAGCTGTCGTTAATGGACCTTTATTTCTATCGCCTGCCGTCATTCTGCAATTGGTAATAAACCTAATGCTATAAGTCATTGCTCTAACTAATCTATTGAAATTTGAAAACCTTTCAAACTGGACAATTGGTTCATATATTGCTGATACATGTACCATCATCCTTTTCTTCATTTCTGGTGGATCTCCTTCAAATTGCATTACCGAGATTGGCCACCTTGTAGGCTCTTCCGATAACCATTTTGGTCCCGTCCACCATAATGAACTGTCTATTAATTCTTGTGCAGTTGCTCCGCGCGATAAAAGATCTGCTGGATTGTGGCTGGTACTTACATGACGCTAATCTTCCTGGTCCGTAAGTGTTTGGATTTGAGAAATCCTGTTACCGATGAAAGTCTGTAAGCAGTTTGATGGTGTTTTTTATCCAGTGAAGCACTACTGAGGAGTCAGACCACAAATAGTACCTTTGGATGGGGTATTTAAATGCTACCTTTACCTTGTCTACCAATTGTGCCAATACTAAAGCCGCGCACAATTCTAGCCTTGGTATTGATATAATTTTCACCGGAGCTACTTTCGATTTTGAGCATAATAACTTGACGCAAATTCTACCTTGAGAATTAGTTGCTCTGACATAAATGCACGCACCATAGGCTGCTTCCGATGCGTCGGCAAACCCATGGATCTCCATGCCCTTCATGTCCTCTATTCCTATATACCTAGGAATTTGGAGGTTGTTCAACTTAACTAAATGTTTTCTAAACGTTTCCCATTGCGAATAAATGTGTTGTGGTAGCGATTCGTCCCATGATAACTTGTTAATCCACAGCTGTTGCATTATAATTTTTGCTATGATCACTGCTGGACTGAGAAGTCCCAACGGATCAAAAATCTGAGATATGTCTGACAAAATTGTCCTTTTGGTTATATTCCGTTTTTGTGGTTCACTGATTTTGAAAAATAGCTTATCATGTGTACACGACCAATAAAGTCCCAGTGTCTTGGTATTTTCATGGGTTCCGAAATCCAATATATCTTCATGTATAAGCGACGTTTGCACCGTTCTTAAAATTTGATCATTGTTTGAAGTCCATTTATGTAATTCAAATCCTGCAGACTTTAAAATGGACGTGACTTGCTCTAATAGTGTTACTATCGCGTCAATTTTGTCTCCTCCTGTAATCAGGTCATCAACATAAAAATCTGATTTTATTGCTCTTGATGCTTCTGGGTACATATGTTCATTTTCTAGTGCTAATTGTTTCAAACACCTAATGGCTAAAAATGGTGCACTGGTTGTTCCATACGTTACCGTATTTAAAGTGTAGATTTTCATCTCTTCATCTGTGTTTTTTCTCCAAAGGATACTTTGCAAATGTCGTTGTGATTTGTCAATCCAAATTTGCCTATACATTTTTCTTATATCTGCACAAACTGCAAATCTGTGTTCTCTAAATCTTAAAATGACTCCAAAAAGATCTTCTTGAATATTTGCACCAGTATATTGAAGATCGTTGAGTGACCAACCAGTATCTGAGGCTGCAGAACCATCAAAAACAACTCTTAATTTTGTGGTAGGACTATTTTCATTTAGTACACCATGATGCGGAAGAAAATATTGTACTTCTTCTCTGAGGTTTTCTGATGTAATACAAGACATGTGACCCAAATCTTCATACTCCTGCATGAAGTTTCTGTACCGAGTTTCAAATGCTGGCCTTGATCCAAACTTTCTTTCCACAGAGAGAAGTCTGGACAATGCGGTGTGCTTAGAATCTCCTAACTTAGAAATAGATTCCTTGAAAGGAATTCTGACTATAAACTTGCCATTTCATGGTATTTTGAAATATTTCCTCACATTCCATCTCATCTGGAGATAATAGAACTTGTGATGTTTTTTCTTCGACCTTCCAGAACTTTTCCAGCTGATTTTGAATATCATTTGTCTTCGTAAAGTGACACTTAAGAGGTTGTGATACCTCTGACTGTGTTGATCCTGTTACTATCCACCCTAATCTCGTCTTTTGTAATTTTAATCCTTGCGATATGGAATGCTGTCCAATACAAAGTAAATTCCAGAAAATTACAGCGCCAATTAAAATGTCAATTTTTCCTGATTGATGAAAAGAAGGGTCTGCTAATTTGATATGTGGTGGTATATCAATCGAATTTACATCTAAAGGATACGTAGGTAAGTTATCGCTGATTTTATCTGTTACTAAAGCTGTGAATGTGACATTGAAATTGTTATGCATTGATTGAATGTTGAGTGTACATTGTTGATCAATTACTTTAGCTGATTGACTTATTCCAAGAACTGTAGTTTGAGTTTTTGATTTCTTCAGATCAAGATCCGCGCAAGTCTCTGACGAAATGAAGTTAGCTTGTGATGCAGAATCTAATATTGCCCTTCTTGTATGTGGGATTCCGTTTGAATCTACTACTTGAACTAATACTGTTGCGAGCAACACATTTGAAGATTGATTAGAGGTTCGATTAGATAATGCAACTTGATTTTGTTGAGATTGCTTTTCAAGATGTAATAGCGTATTATGTTGAGAATTACATTTTTTGCATTTACCTGACCTGCACTGTTTTGCAATGTGTCCAAGTTTTAAACAGTTTATACATAGTTTTAGTCTTTTAACATTTTCAATCCTATTTTTTATTGAAAGTTCTATAAAATCCTTGCAATTGTAAATATAATGCGAGCCTTTACAAAATCCACAACTAATTTCCACTGTACGAGTGTTAAATGTGTATTTACCACCTGTTGGTTTTGACATACTTTTGTAAGTGCTGGATACCTTACCCATCTCTAATGTTTCGAGTAAGTCTGCCTTAGATTTCAAAAATTCTTGCAATTCCTTTAATGTGGGTAAAACGTCTGCTTTTCTTTTCTGTTCCCATTCGCGTAGCGTAGATTTGTCTAATTTGCCCGTTATAATATATATGATTAATGTGTCCCAATGCTCTGTTGGCTGACCCAAAATATCTAACGAACGAAGGTGTTTAGAAATGCTATCAATTAAACTGCGAAGATCTGAAGCTGATTCTTTTGGTAAGTTTGGCAAATCGAAAAGTGCTTTCACATGATTGTGTACAAGTAGTGTTTTGTTATCGATCCTTTGACATAATAATTCCCACGCAATATTGTAATTTTCTGCCGAAAATTCTATTGAATGTATTACCTGAGCAGCACTACCCTCTAATGATGCGCGTAAGTAATGAAACTTTTGAACATCACCTATAGCTTGGTTACAATGAATAAGCGATTGAAATGTGTCCCGAAATTTTAACCATTTCTCATAATACGCGTCAAACTTTGGCAATGATATTTGTGGTAACTTAATGTTATTTTTTAACTGTTCAGAGTTACGAGACTTGACCGAACCTAACGAATTGTGAGATGTAGTTGACTTATTTCCAGACATATTATTTGCTAGAATTTGTTTTGCAATTGCTATACATTTATAAAAATTGGTTTCGAAATTTTCCCTCTCTTTTAACTGTTCATCGTAGTTGTCATTTTTTGATTCAATTTCATATTGTATTTCATCAAATTCTTGTAATAGTGATTCAATTTTGTCTAATCGTACCTGGATTTCATACATGCAACTTACTTTTTCATCTACATCTGCATCTGACTCTAATATTTGCTTAGCTTTGTCTATATAATTTTGAAATAGAGTTAATTTTGCTTTGAAAGTACCGCGTTTACGAATTTGATCTTGTAAATCTGACATTTTATACGAAATACTCACACAACTTGAAAATATATAAAGTTAGGAATTGTAAATGAAGGAAAAATGCCACTTGCCTTGTTTCTTGTATCAGATGATTCGTGATTGACAATCGGTCGATAATGGATTGAAGCGTGCTATGGTTTCCACGTGTTTGTGATTATAACTTCGATGATTTGATGCAATTTTCTTCCAATGTTAAATGTTTTAGTTACATCCGGATCGAAGGACCATGTTTGATTGTTGAGAAGATTTTTGTTTACTTTTATAATGTAACTATTACACAGAGCTTTTATTTTTATGTGTTGCTACTTTTCGTTAACGGGGTGACTCTCTCGTTTCGTTTTTTGCCGCATGGTGGCGACGATGACTATCGTAAATGTACAATAAGACACAAATGAAACTGACATGTACAATAAGACACAAATAAAACTGAACAGCCACAAGCTTCGGTATGCCTTCTTGGTAAAAGGTTTTCGGTTGGTCGTGAAGCCACTTTTGCACCGCATCCCGAACGTCTGTGCCTGAGGCAAATCGACGACCTCTCAAAGCTTCCTTGAGCGGTCCAAAGAGATGAAAGTCTGAGGGAGCGAGATCAGGGCTGTAGAGAGGGTGTTCCAGGGTCTCAAAGCCCAACCTGTTGATAGTTTCTATGGTGTTATGGGCCGTGTACGGACGGGCGTTGTGCAACAACGAAACTTTCTTTGAGAGCAGACCACGGCGTTTGTTTCGAATTGCTGGTTTCAGTTTACTCGCCAACAAATCAATGTACTTCGCACTATTTTTGGTAGTCCCCCTGTCCAAGTAGTCGTCCAGTATAGGGCTTTTTTCGTCCCAAAACACGGTTAGCATCACCTTCCCAGCCGATGGCGAGGACTTGAATTTTTTCGTGCTAGGGGATCCTGGGTGTTTCCATTCCATAGTCTGGCGTTTCGATTCGGGCTCGTAGTGATGAACCCATGTTTCATCAACGGTCACTATTCTGCTTAAAAATGCGTCGCCTTCCGCGTTGAAGCGATCCAGTAAGCGTTGGCAGATGTCCAAATGTTTGGTTTTGTCTTCTGCGGTAAGCATTCGTGGTACCCATCGCGCACACACTTTACGAAATTTGAGTTCATCGTGGATAATTTGATAGGCAGAACCGTGACTGATGTTTAAAGAAGATGCAACTTCACCTATGGTAACTCGCCTATTGTCTGTAACCATCTCTCGAGCTTGCTGAAAGTTGCCGTCGGTGGTCGAGGTTGACGGCCATCCAGATCCCTCTTTTTGTGTTACGATCGTGCGGCCACTTTGAAACATTTCGTTCCATAAAAAACGCTTTTACGAGATAAAGCACTGTCCCCGCATTGTGAGTCTCTGGTGAATTTCAGCACCTTTGACACCCTTTGACCGCAAAAATCGGATCACTGCTCGTTGTTCTTCTTTGGTGCAAACTAATAGCGGAGCTGACATGCTTATGCTGTGGTAGCTAGCAGACAAATGACGCGATCGCGATTAAATTCCGCACACATGACCACAAAGGCGCCAACTTAACGCAAGCGAAAGCGGCCGCCACAACAATAACCTTCAAAGCTTGTTATGGCGAAAGTGCAGATAATATTTGACTTACCCTCGTACTTTTACTGTAACAAATGTTTATTATTATTGAAACTTACAATTCTAGAAAATTTAAAAGTAAAATAAAAATGGAAGCCTACAAATTATAATTTAAGAAAACAATCTGGGATATTTTTTCGGTAGCTATGCTGTTTCTTCTTTCTTTCATAATCTCGCCAGACTTTGAAAAAATTGCTCGCCAGACACAGAAGTGCCAAAAATGCACAGATTTCCCATTGCCAGTTGACGAGGATACATCTTTTGTCTATCCTGCCACCATTGTAGAGGGTCTTCTGTTCTTACCAACAGGGGTTCCTGAAGGTATTTATCGACTTCGACGATCGCAGCAGCCACTCGGCCATTTTCGGCAGTGAATTTTACCGCCTCTGAATCAAATTCTTTCCAAAGAAGGGATGAAGAGTTTCTACTCTCCATTCTTGGTGGGACAGTTTCTGTTACAACATTAGCGGGTTCTTCAATATTAATAGTAATGGTCGAGACTTTAAGCTTCATTCTTTCCACAGCTACGTTAAATTTATTTTCATTTTCAAAACCAAGCTTCTTGAACCGTGGGTCTAATAGCGTACACTGCGCCGAAAGTTCATCGTCCCCAATTTCTTTGAAGTGTTCGTTCATATCTTTCTTAATACACAAAACAATTGGCTGAAGATCCGTTGGAATTTCTGACGATGGTCGCAAACTCAATGAAAGCGCGAAGCAATGGACTTGTTGCAACAAAAATTCCCTGGCCCTGTCATCTCATGCCATGGCAACCGGAATTGACCACCAAGATCCTGCGATTTGTTGCGATTTGTTGCGATTTCGTTAAAAGAGGAAGAATGTGCCAACAGAATCGCGGGAGACATTTGTTTTCCACACTTAATCGCAGTGTATGCTTTACACTGAAATAAAAATATCTACACTTTTTGAATATATATAGTGCATTTTATTAGAAAATTAATCTTGAGCTCTTAATAGGATATCCTACATTAGTTGGCTACACTAAACTGAAGGTTTGAATTTCGACAGATAAGTACATTTGATAACTCACATTTGCTTTTTTTATTTTGATCCATTATCCGGTCTGTTACGTTACTGTTATGTGCTATTAGTACGACACTGATTGTTGTGGTGATACATACAAAGCCAGTAAATAAAATTGAAATGGGAATAAAAACAAATCAAATAAAAACCACCAAATAAGGACGAAAAAGTAAGTACAAATAATATTTTGAGGTTATGGTAAAGTTGTACATCACGAGAGAATAAATGATCATGATCAAGATAGATAGGAATACTGAAATAGCTATAGGCGTACGAACAGGAACAGACACATGCAGCATATAAAGAATTATAAACAATAAATCCGAAGATAGACTAGTTGTGGCGTAGGCTGGTGCTTGAAATTAGTAGAGCACTAGTAATAACTGCGTCGGAAACGTCTAGACTCGGAGATTTCCACAAATTGGATGAATTACTACAAGAAATGAAAGAGTTAATGAGAGAAAGGAAAGATATGAGAGCAGAGCAAAAGAATTTTTACGAAGAAATTGGAGAATTAAGGAAGGAAAATTTGGAATTAAGAAATAAGGTAATTGAGATGGAGAAGATAGAGAAATGAGAGAGATAGAGCAAACGATTGAGAAAATGGACAAAGAAAAACGTAAATTAAACATAATAATTAAAGGAGTCGAATTCAGAGGCAATACGGAAAACCAGCAAATACAAGAATCCATTGAAAATAAAATAGGAGTAAAGACTGACATAAAAGAAGTCGAACAAATTGCAGACAGTAGAAATTTAAGGGTGAAACTAGAAAAATAGGAAAATAAACAAATAATGTTAAAGAATAAAAACAAATACAAAATAATACATCGACCCAGATCTAACAGAGCAAGAACTACAAATCAAAAAAAAATTGCGAGGTATTGTTAAAAGTGAAAGAAAAAAGGGAAAAAAGGGGATTAACTATAGATGGAAAAGTAAGTTTTTTTGAGTGCGGCGACGGCCCACCAGCAGTAATAGCCCTGAAGATGTCCCATAAGAGTGTGGACGAAACGGCAAAAGCTACGACAACGACGCGGTTCCAACCTGGAAGCCAAGAGTATAGTGTTATTGACGACCGCGCAAGCCTACGTACCAGATTCTTTTATTTCCTTGTTACCGAAAGTAAGACTAAAATTTATGCGTTGCACATCACAAGTATGAAGCTTTATTAAAGGTAGGTGTAGTTTCTCAAGAGCTTACGACCACAAACCGACAAAATATTTAAAATGTAACCGAGGACTACTTGATGTAATTCAAATGTTTTTGTGTTTTCTCGAATAACGGAAATATTCTACAAATTCTGGACATTGGTATATCCGGCATAATTTTCGTAAATTGACCCACATCGACGGTCTAATTCAAATACACCGCAACTGCATATATTCAGATCAAAATTATATTTTAAATGTCGTAAGTCAGTCACAGTCAGATCGTTCATCTTTCTTCCGGGTCTTATTGAATTATAGATCCAAGTTCTTTGGTCCATATAACCCCAAACAAAATCATGGGTTACATCTACAGCTTTTAATGGCAACGGTCGACGACCTTCCTTGGTTAATTTTAAATAATCATCTGGTAACTCAAATAATCATCTGGTAACTCAATATCATCTTGCAACTTTTGCTCTATCTAATGGACGGTGTCATACTCCATCCGTGTCTAAAGATTTTACTTGCATTGACAACTCGGCAAATTTTCACTGCCTCTAGATCCATACAAAATGTGTATATTTTTCCTTGGTTTGCTAATTCCTTGTTCTGAGCATGTTCTTGCCTCGCGTTCTTTTCTCTTTAGATGCTTTTGATACTCAATTTCACTGATATTTTTCGTTTTATACCAGCGACAAACATCTCACATATCTTTTCTGACTGGTACAAAGCTAAATCCAATTCTTAAAATTAAAATTAGATTGGGAAAGAAGTTTTCCTCGCAATACTTTTTATACTGCCTATAAAGTTCCTGTTTTATTTGAAAAAACTGTTCTAGGTGCAATTTAAACAACTCTTTTCGGCAGTAGTGTGAAGGCATCTTAACAACCAATTATAAAACTTCATACATTTTTTGGGTTTTTCATCATTTACTTTTCTATCTTCTCTAATTGGTTCGTTAGTTACTTTAATACCATGCTCAGTTTTTTTTCCATTCTTGAACCATATCCCCTTTTAGGCCAATTGTCCCTAGGAACATTTTTTTGCACACCTGAAATTTTGGGTTATCAATTTTTCTCAAAAAATAATTAAAAGCTCCATTTCTTCGAGAATTTTCTCCTGCGGAATTTTGCTTTTTTGGTAAGTATTCGATACTGGAAGTTATGTACACCTTTCTTTTGTCCCAATTCATGTTCTTCCAAAACATAGTAAACATATTTGTACGCTCTCCTTCCTAAAATTTGTCACGATGCCTTTTTTTCATTTCTTTACAGGCATTTGAAGAACAGGTTACAGACGCTTGTCTGGCTAGGCGCAGAATTCCTTTGTTAACGGCTTATTCCTTATTTCTTTTATTTCTCTTATATCCCTGATATTATTTACCTTCCATTCGTAATTTTTCCATACCTCTTTTAAACTTTTCCTATTTCCTTTCTTATTTTATTGTAAATTCAGCCCTCCTTCTTGATCTTCATCCTCAAGTTTATCCTCTTCTTTATATGACCCGTTTGAAGTTATTTCATACTTGGCGGCATTTTCTTTCTTTTCTATTCCTGCATCTGAGTGAGCTTTTTCGACTATCCTATTTGTGTAATTATTAAGATTTTCAGTGCTAGTACTGGTACAAAACTGAAAATCTGAATTTTCTTCAAAGTTTTCTAAACAAAATCAAAAATTCTAAATACGTCAAGGCTAAACATACTAGAATATAAGGCTATTGTTGAGGGCACTTCCTATTTTGAAAGTGCTGAGCTGGTTCGGCGTAACAGAACGAAAATCGAATAAGCAAATGGCACTTGCTTATAATACCGGAGCTTGCCTTCACTGGTATTCTTATTATCACAGTTAATGATGTACTCCTGTATAACTTGATGATTGTGTTTCGTTTAAAGTATGATGGACAACTAGGTTCGTTTGATTGAAAAACTAAACAATGTGTTGTCTGTACAAGAGTTTATTTGCGCAGGCTAGCAATGCTGCTCTCTGAAATACGTTACACGACTCTCCCAGGAGTGCTGTCTTTCCTCTATATATAGTAAGGTACTTAATTATCCTACAATTTAATATTCTAACATTACTTGGAAATTTCGAACAAATGCAAACAACACTAAATCTATAAGCCCTAAATTTGGTTTAGTTCTAACAATTTAGGTAATAAAATAAAATAAATGGTATAGGTGCCCATTAGGCGACCAGTCATAAAGCTGTTGATGACATACCGAGGTGAACCTTATAATATCAAATTTCCAGGTAGGAGACTATTGTGTGCAATAGAGAAATAGAGATTTAAATTGAATAAATACGCTTGTAAATTACATTGTACTAAGAGGCTTAAATTGAAGAGTATTTCCTAAACCTAAATTATATTATATTGACAAGATTACGAATACTTAAAAGGTTTACTAAATTTTAGTTGAAATATGTTTGAGGGTTTTACCGATGTCGTAAAATAATTCTTTGAACTTAAATATTTTCCTGCAAAGCTATAATTCTATGACTAAGGGGATTTCCTAATAACGTATTCGAGGTCTTAATTTATTAGAAACTTAAAGATAATAAAACTAAGAAAATCTGCAATGAATTTGTTGCGACTGTACGCAACATAGTCCCTCGCCTTGAAAGCGCTGCCTTTCAACACCGAGACTATCCATGCTGATTAGCAATCAATTGGGAGTACACACAGCTTCGATGCCGGACGCTGAATAACGCCTGATTTGGTCTTCACGGTCGCGGTGCGGATGATGCCATCAGTACCAGGAAAAACTTCTGCGATGCGGCCCGCCGTCCAGTATGCCGACGGCACCTTGTCCTCTTGTATTAGGACTAAGCTTCCTGGTTTCAGGGTATCTTCTCCCTTTGTTTTCCACTTACTCCTGGTCTGCAAGCAGTGTAGGTATTCCCTTTTCCACCGCTTCCAAAAATGCTCCTTTAGACGTTGGATATATTGCCACCGAGATAGCGAATTTGTCTTCATCTCCATAGTACTGGGCTCTGCAATGTAAGTTAGTGCTTCCCCAGTCAAAAAATGGGAAGGGGTTAAGAAGGACATGTCGTTGGGATCGTTGGAAAGTGGCGTAATGGGTCGGGAATTTAAGACACCTTCGATTTGTACCAATAGGGTGTACATTTCTTCATAATTTAGAGAATTCTTGCCGATAACGCGGTGTAAATGAGTTTTAATGGATTTCACCGCAGCCTCCCAAAGGCCTCCGAAATGAGGGGCTCTTGGAGGAATGAAACGCCACGTGATCCCTTCGGCTGCCAAGGTTTCTACAATGGTGCCCTTAGTTTGCTGAGATACAAATTGTTTCATTAGTTTGGCTAATTCTCGGTTTGCCCCGACAAATTGAGTACCGTTGTCGGAATAGATAGTTGCCATTTTCCCCCGACGTGCGATAAATCTCCTTAAGGCCCCTAGAAAGGACTCGGTTGTAAGATCCCCCACGAGCTCTAGGTGCACCGCTTTAGTCGCCAAACAGACAAATACAGCCCCATAAGTTTTGATAGACACGCTATTTCTTCTTTTGCCCGGGCGCACATGCAACGGCCCAAAATAATCCACCCCGACATCATTAAATGCCCGCGTAGCAGTTATTCGCTCCGCTGGGAGATCACCCATAAGATATTGAGAAGCCCTTGGCTTGGCCCTGAAGCAAGTAACGCATCTTCGTAGTATCGCCCTGGTTGTATTCCTAACTGATATTGGCCAGTACTTCGCTCGAACCGAAGCTATTGTTAGCTGAGCGCCGGAATGTAACTGTCTGATATGCTCTTGCCTTATTATGAGCTTTGTTACGGGATGTTTAGAAGGTAACAAAATTTGATGCCTTGCCTGATACGGGATATTTGCCTGACCTAGCCTTCCCCCGACTCTGATTAGTCCATCTGAATCGATAAATGGATTTAATGAAAGAAGGTTGCTCTTGCGATTCACCTTGCCAGTCGCCAGGAGCTGTTGGTATTCCGTAGCAAACGCCTCTATTTGCGCGATTTTTAACAAAACAGTAGCAGACGCGGACATCTCGTCCGTACTTAGAGATTCTGCTTTGATTTCGTCGAAAGATTTGGCAATTCGTGCTTTGACGTTCCGTATAAATCGTTGACAATAGGCTACCACGCGAATGAGCTTATTAAAGCTGGAGTATCGGTCGAATAGATCGAGTTCATGGGTGTTAACTTTAACAAGACATGCTACTGATTTGGCTTCAGGAACGTTAGCGTCCACGTTTACGTCCGATAACGGCCAGTCCTCATTTTGCAGTTCGAGAAATTTAGGACCGTGCCACCACAATTCATCGTTAATTAACACCGATGGCGCGCACCCTCTCGAAACGACATCGGCAGGATTTTCTTTTGTGCCAATATGCCACCAACTATCAATCGCAGATAATTCCTGTATTTGGCTGACTCTATTAGCAACAAAGGTTTTCCACGTTCTAGAGGTGGATTTTATCCATGACAGCGCGATGCTAGAGTCAGTCCAATAATAACATTTAGAAATGCTCACGTGCAGCATTGTCTTTAACCTGTGCATCAATTGCGCTAAAAGCAAGGCTGCGCAAAGCTCTAGTCTGGGAAGCGTTGTTGATTTTAGGGGCGCGACCTTAGATTTTGAACACAACAAGTTACATGATACAGCGCCTGTTTCACTCACCGTTCGCACATAAATGCATGCCCCATAGGCCCTCTCACTAGAGTCGCAGAATCCATGCAGCTCAGCGATGTCCGGGATGTCTATGCTCATGATGCGCCTGTTGACCTTTAACGCACTTAAATGCTGAATTTCATTTATGTAAAGTTGCCATTCGTTTGAAATGTCTACAGGAAGGGATTCGTCCCAATCCAACTTCAATTGCCACAGACGTTGTATCATTATTTTTGCCTTGATTATCAGAGGGCCAATGAGCCCTAGTGGATCGAATATCTTGGAGATCTCCGACAGTATGTGCCTTTTTGAAGTGCGTCTTTGCGTAGTTGGACTGACTATTGAATATTGAAGGATGTCAGCGCCTGCATTCCATTGTAATCCTAAGGTCGAAATTCCGGGTGTTTTATCTAAATCTAGAATGGTGCTGCCACTATCCGACTTAGGTATTCCTTTAAGCAGGGATGGCTCATTGGATGCCCATTTTCGCAATTCAAATTTGCCTTGACTTAAAATTGAATTGCACTGCGCTATAATGTCCTGTGCCTCATTAATGTCATTTGACCCTGTCAAGAGATCGTCCACATAAAAATCCCTCTGTATAATATTGGATCCTAATTCGAACGTATGCCGATTTCCAGCAGCCAACTCCTGCAAGGCCTTTATGGCTAGGTAGGAAGCTGAAGCCGTGCCATACGTCACGGTTTGCAATTCAAACGTTTGAATTTCGTGCTGATCTGATTCTCTCCACAATATTCGTTGAAAAGGTGTACTGTCACTGCTGACGCGAACTTGTCTATACATTTTCGCAATATCTGCGGTGATGGCATATTTATGAAATCTGAATCGACAAACTATATCAAATAAATCGGACTGCAATTTCGGTCCGACCATCAAAATATCGTTTAAGGATATCCCGGTTACAGTTTTCGCGGAACCGTCGAATACGACCCTGACCTTGGTGGTTAAACTGTTTTCTTTAATAACCGCGTGATGCGGTAGATAAAAATGATGATTTGGTTCTTTTGGTGAGTGGTTTACCAATTTCATGTGTCCCAAATGGAGATATTCCTGCATGAAGGCTGAATATTCTTGTTTCAATTGGGGATTCGCCTTTAGTTTCTTTTCCAATGAGTAAAATCGTTTTTGCGCTTGATCACGAGAGTTTGTTAGCACTGATGGGTCTTTTTTGAAAGGTAATGATACAATAAACCTGCCGTCACTGTCCCTTTGCGTATTTTGTTGAAAATGTTGTTCACATAGCCTTTGCTCTAGGGTGTGAACTCCGCTCCTGTGTCGCACATCTTCAAGCTCCCAAAATTTGGTGATATTGCTATTCAGATTCTCGAGTGTCGTTAGATTACACACTACGGTGACTGATGGAGATACATTTACACTGCCCGCTACTATCCATCCCAATAGCGTTTTCTGCAGGCAAGGATGGTTCGGACCGAGATTAATTTGCCCTTGACACATCAGCGCAAAAAATAACTGTACTCCTAATAATATATCAATGTCTCCGGATATATTAAAATTGGGATCCGCTAATTTGATATTCTTGGGTATCGAGATATGCTCTTTCCGAATGGAGACTAGTGGTAATCGCTCTGATATTTTTTCTAGAACCAGACATCGCACGTTCGTCTGATATCCGTTAGACCGGGATTTCATAGTCACGTCTATCGCATGGCTGATTACGGATTTCGCAGAAGCTACTCCTGTCAGGGAAACTTGAGTGGGGGTGAATGGCAACCCCAGAGCCTTCGCTGCTCGGTAGGTTATCAAATTGGATTGCGACCCTGGATCTAATAGCGCACGATATGCCTGGCTACGACCATTGGCATCTTGCAAATTAACCAAAGCAGTGCATAAAAGAACCTGAGTATTGCTGGCCGTCGCTGAACTGTGGTTTGAAACTAGGGTTTCTATAGCAGGTTGAGACGGTCCTGCGTTTATTGCTGGTGTATTTTCTTGTGATATATGCAATAGCGTATTATGTTTTTTATTACATGTTTTACAGTTATGCTTTGATGTACATTGATTGCTGGCGTGATTTGATCGGAGACAATTAAAGCAAAGTTTTTTGGCTTTGATTTCTTCTATCCTTCGTTTTACGTCCATTTCTATAAACTTGCTGCATTGATAAAGCAAATGATTTTTTTTGCAAACTACACACGATGGGAATGGCTTATTTGTAACCATATTAGTTATTGTTTTAAAACTATTTGGCTTGACGATCATTTCTAGTGTTTGGCATTTTTGCATTAAGAATCGCGAAAGGTCTTGAAACGTAGGCAATTCTGAAGATTGGATGGCCGTTTCCCATTCCTTAAAGGTTGTACTATCCAACTTTTTACTGACAATAAATATTATGAGATCATCCCAATATTCTGTTGGTCGTTTTAGCGTAGTGAGCGCTCTAATGTGCTTAATTACACCATCTAGAATTTGTCTCAGTGCACCCCCGTTTTCCTTGTATGCTACTGGCAAATCAAAAATGGCTTTAATATGCCTTTGAACAATTAACCTCTTGTTATTGTAACGCTCTTCAAGCATACTCCAAGCAGTAGCATAATTGTCAGCCGATATTTCTAGAGAATATAAGACATTGGCGGCGTCACCTTTTAAACAGGACTTTAAATAATGAAATTTCTGTATAGGAGGTATGCTATGGTTGGCGTTAATTAAAGCATTGAAGGTATCGTAAAATGTTAACCAGTCTTCGTATGAACCTGAGAATTTCGGTAAATCGATGGTTGGCAGTTTAACAAAATTTTGATTTGGCTGTTCATGAAGACCCTCATTTCCATTAAGAGTTGTATTTAGTGAAGCAAGCCTTTGTTGAAAGGCATCCTCTAGATTGTAGTATCAGTTTTCGAATAATTCGCGCTCTTCTGACTCTAATTCTTCCTCGTCTAAAGCTTCGATGGTAGATTGCACGGTGTTGAATTCATTTAACAAAGGTATTAAACTTGACAGACGACTACGAATTTGGCTTAGGCTTGTGTTTTCGTTGCACTTTTCAATGAATGTTTGCGCTCTTGTCAACGACGCTTTTAACTGAGAGCGTTGTAACTTAAGGGGTTTTAGATCGGCCATGGTAAATGATTAAAATAGAGGTTTTTATAATAGGAAAGTGAATGACTGGAGACTAACCTTTATTTGAAGCGAGGTCAATCGTTGTCTTCCCGGAGTACTCTGCAGTTCTTTCTTCAGGATGTTGATGTGAATATCCAAATGTGTTGATACCCAGACCAATGTTGCGAATATCCAAATGTGTTGATATCCAGACCAATGTTGCGAATATCCAAATGTGTTGATATCCAGGCCAATGTTGCGAATATCCAAATGTGTTGATATCCAGGCCAATGTTGCGAATATCCAAGTGTGTTGATATCCAGGCCAATGTTGCGAATATCCAAATGTGTTGATATCCAGGCCAATGTTGCGAATATCCAAATGTGTTGATATCCGGCTCGAAGGACCAATGTTGAGGGCACTTCCTATTTTGAAAGTGCTGAGCTGGTTCGGCGTAACAGAACGAAAATCGAATAAGCAAATGGCACTTGCTTATAATACCGGAGCTTGCCTTCACTGGTATTCTTATTATCACAGTTAATGATGTACTCCTGTATAACTTGATGATTGTGTTTCGTTTAAAGTATGATGGACAACTAGGTTCGTTTGATTGAAAAACTAAACAATGTGTTGTCTGTACAAGAGTTTATTTGCGCAGGCTAGCAATGCTGCTCTCTGAAATACGTTACACGACTCTCCCAGGAGTGCTGTCTTTCCTCTATATATAGTAAGGTACTTAATTATCCTACAATTTAATATTCTAACATTACTTGGAAATTTCGAACAAATGCAAACAACACTAAATCTATAAGCCCTAAATTTGGTTTAGTTCTAACAATTTAGGTAATAAAATAAAATAAATGGTATAGGTGCCCATTAGGCGACCAGTCATAAAGCTGTTGATGACATACCGAGGTGAACCTTATAATATCAAATTTCCAGGTAGGAGACTATTGTGTGCAATAGAGAAATAGAGATTTAAATTGAATAAATACGCTTGTAAATTACATTGTACTAAGAGGCTTAAATTGAAGAGTATTTCCTAAACCTAAATTATATTATATTGACAAGATTACGAATACTTAAAAGGTTTACTAAATTTTAGTTGAAATATGTTTGAGGGTTTTACCGATGTCGTAAAATAATTCTTTTGAACTTAAATATTTTCCTGCAAAGCTATAATTCTATGACTAAGGGGATTTCCTAATAACGTATTCGAGGTCTTAATTTATTAGAAACTTAAAGATAATAAAACTAAGAAAATCTGCAATGAATTTGTTGCGACTGTACGCAACAGCTATACAAGCTTCAAAAAGTCTTTCTTCGCATTCAAATACTATATCAGTCTCAACAAGCTTGATTTTTGTAATCGGGATATTTTCTTCCTTGCGTTCTCTATTTTGTAATGCTTGTTTGGATGCTAAATTCATCTCCACCATTTTTCTTTCTCGAGAAAAATCCAAGTGCTGAAAAAAATAGAACCTTATTTAAAAATAGCCCGTATCTGAAATGAAATTCCTAACTAGAAACAAAACATTTAAAAATGGCTTATTAAACATTAAATGTTAAACAACAATCAGTATTTCTTGGTGTTAAATATAAAATTAGTAGATAACAATTAATTAAGTTTGTAAAACAATATTTAATAGTCCACTTACCTGAAACGACATTTTTCTCAACTAAACCGACATTTTAATATGAACAATACGGTACCCCCCACATAAATGTTAAAAACCAAACGATACGGGAAATTATTTTTCATGTTTTCACGCGCTTTAGCACATGGTATTGGAATATAAAAATTTCTCGCGCCAATATGATGTATTTCAGCTAATCATAATCTAACTGTATTACCGATTGACGCGACAAAGTAACATTTAGATTTTTTGCAGGTACGAGGTAGTAGAATTGTACCGTCGATATGCAAATGAATTGATCTGTCAAGACCAGAGACAGCTGTCATTTATTACAGAATAAAAACGAACCAACTTAACGTGGCTAATAAGAATTAAAGAATTGTTTTATGACAACAGCCACCTTGAAGTGCATGTAGAATGTTCTGGTATTTCTTTTTCGTCCTCCTGAAGACATGTCGTGCTCAGCTAAGTGAAAGTAATCTGGAGACCTTCATCTCCTACGTTCATCTGGAAATCCAACAGTTGAGAATATTCACGACATGCGGCGGAGTATATATACATCCCGTATGGGTGCTGACCGCCGCCCATTGCCTAATTTACAATCACGAAGGGCCGCCTCATATAGGCTATCACGGCAGGATCAAGGCGATAATGGGAACGATCAACCCGAACATTCTGGAGACCGGACAACGGATTAAATCGAAGAAACTAATTGTCCACCATGAATACCTGGACAGCTACGAAGAGGGCAAGAATTATACTGATACGGAACAAATACATTACGATATAGGCGTCCTTTTACTGACGAAATCCTTCTCCATGAACAGATTTGTTGGCGTAAGCTCGATTGACAGGATTATACCTAAAAATATCGACTCTTTGGTAGCGACCGGCTTTGCCTATGATCCGATAACCTTCACGGATTGCACGACTAAGATCTTCGGTTGGGACATCGTTTGTGAGGGTAAATCCGAAATTCAAATGATAGATGGAGCTCCTGTCTTCGAAGACGAAAGTTATCATATCGTCGGTATTATAAGCATGGACCAGATAGGCTACAACATCACCAATCTTATCACTCATCGTAATTGGGTTCAGCAAGCTATAAGCGTTCCTCTTCCGGACCCGGATGAGTTTCTTAATAACCGATTAGTTAGGCGCGGTACTATAAATGCGAAAAGTTTTCGTTCGGTTGCAAGTCCTCTTTCTTGTTATCCTGGATTTGTTACTTCTCAATGCTTATTAGTAATAAGATTTTGTAGATACTTTTATGTAAATACTCTTTAATAGATTTTATTCACACATGCAGAGAAACGTTTACTTATATCAAGACTGTGTGTCTCAATTCAAGTCAATTATCGTTTTAATTATCGGTAATACAATTGCTGTTTTAAACCAAAAGAAATATTTTCCTTGCGTTTTTTTCTCCGCTTAAAAGAAGTATATACTTATAATAACATAATTGTATTTCTTTGTTTAAGACATTTGTTAAGTTGATTCAAGAAAATCTTGCAAAAAATTTGAAGAAAGATTTTTAGTCTAGGTCACGAGTTCCCCAAGTGTGCACCGCGGCGCCCCGGGTCCGTCAAGAGTAAACAGTGGACTGATAGAGTTTGGAAACTCCCGGTATAGATAAATGGCCATCATAGCACAAAACAATATTTTCTTAAGGATAGTAAATAGTTTTCATAATGCAGTAAATTATTCTCATCGCTTGTGATTTTAAGGTAGGCTGAGGTAGGTTATCTGCAGGATAATATTTAAACAAAAGTAAACTTAATGTAGAAGTACTTTAGGATCTTACTGTTTGAGTTTGAGGTATTTAGAAGGTAGTATACTAGATTTATTATTCATACAAGTGACAGCTAACACTTCCGAAGGACAATATTATAAAAATATGGACAAGGGGCTCATTTTCAATACGCTATCCAATCCCCATATTTTTTGCTTTGTTTTTACAAGCGAGTCCATTTTCAAGCACCATCAAACTGTTTTCACAGATCAGAGCACCCCACATGCATATAGAAGTGGTACGAATCTAAAGTAGGTACGTACTTAGGTTGGTAGAATATATTTACTCTAAAGGTGGTCTCAGTTTAAAAACTGCGTGCGAAATCACGTCAGTGGTAGTGGAATACAGAACATATGAGATCCATCAATTTAGACGTTATTACGAACAGGTATATTTGTATATTACTACCAATGACGTTAAAGTATGCGTCCTACACCCCTCCCCCCATAAACTTTCGGTCAAGTATTGAAAGATAGGAACCGATACAACCTTTACAATACATATTCTACCAACCTTGGGTATTACTTCCCACACCCAGCGTAGGAATACACAAATTTATCGACTAAAAATATGATTGGTCGAATAACTAGATTACTCCGCATATCCAAAAACTCATTATAACATTTTATTGTATTTTATAGTATTGTTAACGGTAACTGTAATAAATTGAATACTAACACATAGTATACATTTGTATTCTCATAATATAATTAACGTTGATCTGCATATATTACTTAATTGCAATTGCACTCATACTTACCCATACAATGATACAACCTTTAACGTACAACGTTTCATAAAGATTTTCAAGAGGTGCCGGTTAATGTAATATGAATATTTTCTTAACTTAAGACTAAATGATACTTGGCAGAAACATTTTTCTGTCTTAGGCTTAACAGGCCTTTTTTGATTTTCTAACCCCAAGAAGATATTTATTTAATACTGTTAATTTTAATGTATTTATTATACTGAATGTCCTGCATTTAACGCGGGTGCTGGTGTAATTGGCGCGGTTTGGGTTTGTTGGTTTGTAGCCTGCCCCTCCAACACCCTTTCGCAGCGACTTCAGCATGCTGCGGAAGTCTTGTATGAGGGTTATGCAGCCCATGATATGCTGCCTGTCCCCCACATTGGCCGCTGCTTTCAAGGCCGTATTTATTTGTCGAAGATGTCTTCCACAGCTCTTAATGGCTGGCTCGAGCGCGGAGGGGTTCCCATCATTGATATTAATGAGACGGGTGCGGGTCTCCTCAACTAATCTTGAAAAAGACTGATTAGCTTTAGTGGATTCCATTTTCTTGAAAAAGTGAGGTTATGTTTTAGAAATAAGAAGACGATGTTGACTGTATGAATTACAGATGACAACTGTCACCAGGAAAGTGTCGCATAAATATATATTAATTCGAATAAATTATTTAATGTGTTAGGAAATTGCTATCATTAAAAATTTATAATTGTAGGTAAATAAAATAGGAGAAACGCGATATTCTGAATCATTTACCGAATTAAAATTATCAGCTTCAGTTGCAAAATACTTAGATTAAAATGTATAGTGACTAATACTAATCATATCAGCGTTATCATATATGCGGTTGCTAAAATTATTTTTATTATTTTCGAAATGTATAGCCGGAGTCAAAATTAAAAAATTATGTTAAAAAGGGCCTAGCGGGCCCCATTTCCTAGATAACGCCTGAGACAAGCGCTGAGCCACGCAAGGCAGCTGTGCCCCCACCATAGTTACGTGATATTTCCTATCTGCTAACAATACTTACTTGAATTAAAAAAATTCGGAACAATAATAGTTTTAACGTAATCAAGGCTAACTGATTAATACGAATCATCTCGCCTAGCACCTCTATATATAACCTCCTCACACCTGTACACTTACCGCGAATTAAATGTGTTCCTATAATCCCTTGAATCTGTGCTTGTTTCCCATAAGAAACAATGTAAATCATGCCTATTACCCTATTTGTATCATATCTCCATTTAAATACATACAAAATGAAACACAAGGTCGTTTTGTGGTAATATTATTTCGTAATATTACGAATCATTAAAGATAGCCTATACTATAATAAAAGATTTCGCAACATTTGCATAGATATCCATATGCTGATATTTAAGATTAGCTTTATGAATTTATTCAATATTCCACTTTAAAAGAATAATTTAACTTTAATAATATTATTCTTCTATAATTTCTCGATCCCGTTATCCCTTAGGCCTATCCATTAGTATATTTCTCTTGGAAGGATGCATATAAAACTTGAATAATTGAAGGATGTTGAACGCTGTACACTTCAACATTTTGCGCAAAGGAATATAAGAGGCAATCGTCCTTAGAACTCGTTACAAAATCCAATCTGTCAAATAAAAATAGCTTTATGAATTTATTCCTCTTTATTAGACTTACACAATAAAAAGGAATTCCTATACAATAAAAGATTTCGCTAATACACGATTTCTACTGAGTATGCCTACCGCGACGCCACCAGTGTCCTCTCACCTTTTTCGCTGGCGAAATCCGGTACTACTCGCGCGCAGAGTCATCCCCAACTCCGAGCGGTATCTCAGCCCCCGTAAGAGTTACGACCCTTTTGACGTTAAAATCGAATCACTCCAACCATCACCTGGCCATCCCAGCCATCATCTTACCGTTAAAACTACCTTGACACTAAAATCTAGTATTACAAGACCATAGAGTCTAGGCCTGCCCCCCTGGCACCTGACGGCTCGCCCCTGCGACACCTGGCGGCATCTCTGTTTAAAATTTCCCGCTAAGGGGCGGGGCTTATTACGTCACAGGTCACGTGGTATGTCCGAGGTAGGAGTGGTGGGGATAAAAAGTTTTGGACCTCCATAAGAAAATACATAGGATTTTGAAAACATATTTTCTTATATTAAACATTTTTATAATTGTAGGAGGCAAGTATTTTAATTCAAACAAACCGCTGTAAGTTTTAGTTTGCTTGTGTATTTAAAAAAAGTACATAACGAACATAACATTATACTGTTCTTAATACCTCAGTATACATAACATAACTCTACAACACTCACGTTCATAATGACCATTAGACCGTTACTACTTCTATCCCTACCACGCCTATTCTCATCAGTTGGCGCGAATAGCTTGGTGGGAAATTTAAAATTCTGAATGGCGTGCTACAGTTCGGCTATCCTGACTAATGGATCGTCCTCGATCTTACTAAATGTATATTAACCATTCTCATAACAACACATAACAGGATTATATATAAATACCTACTTTATAATTATTCAGTTCCGGACTATGGTCTATAGTTTACAATACATAAATTTATCAATTGCGACACACATTAATAACTAGTACATAATTCCTTGCACATAAGGACAATTGTTTTTCATAATTTCATATTGAATCATAACTAACGTACATAATATCAAAATAAAAATATCTTCTTGAATAGAGACTGATTTCTGCAAGAAAATCTCATTTCTTGATGTAAGAAACCATTTCTCTGCGTGCATGCATACTTGGTTATTTACTATGATGGCCTACTAGATGTGCTGAAATGGATATACTTTCAGGTAATGACTTATTAAAAAAAAATGTTTTGACATTTTATTTTTAATTATTCTTGTTTAGTAAGCGTATGCATGTACATGTGTAGTCTTACATCTACTTATTATAACTAACTGTATACTAATCCAATTAAACTTTCCTTCACTACGTTTCACCGTTTCCTTAGGTAAGCGTCTTCAAACAACCCTATGTGCTCCGTATGAGCCGGGAACAACATTGGTGCATCTAATGCATAGAGGCGACAGCTACGTGCGTGTACGCGCAGCAAACGTGTCTGTGTGTCAAACGCAGTCGATCTGTAACGTTTATAGCGCTAACGAACTCCTCGAGTTCACCGAAACAACCCCCTGTGCTCCGCGTGAGCCGGGAATAACGTAGGTGCATCTAGTGCATACAGGCGACAGCTACGTGCGTATCGGCGCAGAAAACGTGCCTGTGTGCCACAGGCGGTCGATCTGCAACGTTTAAGGGGTTAACGAACCACTCGAGTTCACCGAAACAACCCTTGTGCTCCGCGTGAGTCGGAAAACATTGTGCATCTAATGCATAGAGGCGACAGCTACGTGCGTGTCGCGCAGCAAAACGTGTTGTGTGTCAACGCAGGTCGATCTGCACGTTTAAGGTTAACGAACCTCGAGTTCACCGAAACAACCCTATGTGCTCCGCTGGCGGAAAACATTGGTGCATCTAATCTAGGGCGACAGCTACGTGCGTGTCGCGCAGCAACTGTGTGTGCACGCAGTCGATCTGACGTTTAATGGTTACGAACCATCTCGAGTTCACCGAAACAACCCATGTGTCCGCTGATCGGAAAACTGTTGCATCTAAGTGCATCAGGCGACAGCTACGTGGCGTAGTCGCGCAGCAAACGTGCTGTGTGTCAAGGCGTCGATCTGCACGTTTAAGGGGTAACGAACTCACTCGAGTTCACCGAAACAACTTTGTTTCTTCCGCGTGAGCCGAATAAACTTGTGCATCTAATGCATAAGGCGACAGCTACGTGCGTTCGCGCAGAAAACGTTCTGTGTGCAAACTCTCGATCTGCAACGTTTTAATGGGCTAACGAATCCCTCGAGTTCACCGAAACACCTTCAGTGCTCCGCGTGGCCAGTAAAAAACATAGTGCATCTATGCAATATCAGGCGACAGCTACGTGCGTGTGCGCCTACAGAAACGTGTCTGTGTGTCACAGAGTCGATCTGTAACGTTTAGGTAACGACCCTCCTGAGTTCACGAAAACCTATGTGCTCCGTATGAGCCGGGAACAACATTGGTGCATCTAGTGCATACAGGCGACAGCTACGTGCGTGTGCGTGCTGAAAACATGCCTGTGTGTCACACGCAGTCGATCTGTAACGTTTAGAGCGTTAACGAACCCCTCGAGTTCACCGAAACAACCCTATGTGCTCCGCGTGAGTCGGAAAAACATTGGTGCATCTAATGCATAGAGGCGACAGCTACGTGCGTGTACGCGCAGCAAACGTGTCTGTGTGTCAAACGCAGTCGATCTGTAACGTTTATAGCGCTAACGAACTCCTCGAGTTCACCGAAACAAGTCTATGTGCTTCGCGTGAGCCGGGAATAACACTGGTGCATCTAGTGCATACAGGCAACAGCTACGTGCGTATCGGCGCAGAAAACGTGCCTGTGTGCCACAGGCGGTCGATCTGCAGCGTTTAAGGGGTTAACGAACCACTCGAGTTCACCGAAACAACTTTATGTGCTCCGCGTGAGCCAGAAAAAACATTGGTGCATCTAATGCATAGAGGCGACAGCTACGTGCGTGTGCGCGCAGCGAACGTGTTTGTGTGTCAAACGCAGTCGATCTGCAACGTTTAGTGAGTTAACGAACTCCTCGAGTTCACCGAAACAACCCTATGTGCTCCGCGTGAGCCGGAAAAACATTGGTGCATCTAGTGCATACAGGCGACAGCTACGTGCGTGAGCGCGCAGCAAACGTGTCTGTGTGTCAAACGCAGTCGATCTGTGACGTTTAGGGCCTTAACGAACTTCTCGAGTTCACTGAAACAACCCTCCGTGCTCCGCGTGAGCCGGAATAATGTAGGTGCATCTAGTGCATACAGGCGACAGCTACGTGCGTGTGCCGCAGAAAACGTGTCTGTGTGCACAGGGGGTCGATCTGTCACGTTTAGAGCGTTATCGAACCTCGAGTTCAGCGAAACAGCTCATGTGCTCCGCTTGAGCAGAAGAATAACTTGTGCATCTAGTGCATATAGGCGACAGCTACGTGCGTGTGCGCGCAGAAAACGTGTTCTGCGTGTCAACGGAGTCGATCTGTCACGTTTAGAGCGTTACGAACGCTCGAGTTCAGCGAAACAGCTCATGTGCTCCGCTTAGCAGAGAATCACATTGTCATCTAGTGCATACAGCGACAGCCTACGTGCGTGTGCGCGCAGAAAACGTGTCTGCGTGTCACAGGAGTCGATCTGTCACGTTTAGAGCGTTATCGAAACGCTCGAGTTCACGAAACAGCTCAATGTGCTCCGCTTGAGCGAGAATCACATTGTGCATCTAGTGCATATAGGCGACAGCTACGGGTGTGCGCGCAGAAAACTGTCTGTGTCACATGGAGTCGATCTGTCACGTTTAGAGCGTTATCGAAACGCTCGAGTTCGAGAAACAGCTCAAGTTGCTCCGCTTGAGCGAGAATCACATTCGTGCATCTAGGCATATAGGCGACAGCTACGTGCGCTGTGCGCTAGAAAACGTGTCAATCGTGTCACGTGAGTCGATCTGTCACGTTTAGAGCGTTAATCGAAACGCTGAGTTCCGGAAACAGCTCAATGTGCTCGCTTGAGCTGATAACACATTCGTGCATCTAACGCATATAGGCGACAGCTACGTGCGTTGTGCGCATAGAAAACGTGTCAAATGTCACGTGGAGTCGATATGTCACGTTTAGGGCGTTAACGAAACGCTCGAGTTCCGAAAAAGCTCATGTGCTCCGCTTGAGCCGAGAAAAACATTCGTGCATTAAGCATATGGGCGACAGCTACGTGCGTGTGCGCGTAAAAACGTGTCTAAGTGTCACGTGGAGTCGATCTGTCACGTTTAGGGCTTAACGAAACCGAGTTCCGAGAAACAGCTCAATGTGCTCCGCTTGAGCCGAGAAAACAACGTGCATTAAGGCATATGGGCGACAGCTACGAGCGTGTGCGCGTAAAAACGTGTTAGATGTCACGTGGAGTCGATCTGTCACGTTTTAGAGCGCAATCGACGCATCGGCGAGTTCCGAGGAAACAGCTCAATGTGCTCCCTTGAGCGAGAAAAACCAACGTGCATTTAAGGCATATGGGCGACAGCTACGAGCGTGTGCGCGTAGAAAACGTGTTAGACATGTCACGTGGAGTCGATCTGTCACGTTTAGAGCGCAATCGCACGCTCGAGTTCCGAGAAACAGCTCAATGTGCTCCGCTTGAGCCGAGAATCAACTGTGCATTTAAGGCATATGGCGACAGCTACGAGCGTGTGCGCGTAGAAAACGTGTTACATGTCACGTGGAGTCGATCTGTCACGTTTAGAGCGCAATCGGCACGCTCGAGTTCCGAGAAACAGCTCAATGTGCTCCGCTTGAGCCGAGAAAAACAATCGTGCATTTAAGGCATATGGGCGACAGCTACGACGTGTGCGCGTAGAAAACGTGTTAACATGTCACGGAGTCGATCTGTCACGTTTAGAGCGCAATCGGCACGCTCGAGTTCCGAGAAACAGCTCAATGTGCTCCGCTTGAGCCGAGAATCACAATGTGCATTTAAGGCATATAGGCGACAGCTACGAGCGTGTGCGCGTAGAAAACGTGTTAACATGTCACGTGGAGTCGATCTGTCACGTTTAGAGCGCAATCGGCACGCTCGAGTTCCGAGAAACAGCTCAATGTGCTCCGCTTGAGCAGAGAATCACAATCGTGCATTTAAGGCATATGGGCGACAGCTACGAGCGTGTGCGCGTAGAAAACGTGTTAACATGTCACGTGGAGTCGATCTGTCACGTTTAGAGCGCAATCGGCACGCTCGAGTTCCGAGAAACAGCTCAATGTGCTCCGCTTGAGCGAGAACAACCAACGTGCATTTAAGGCATATGGCGACAGCTACGAGCGTGTGCGCGTAGAAAACGTGTTAAATGTCACGTGGAGTCGATTTGTCACGTTTAGAGCGCAATCGGCACGCTCGAGTTCCGAGAAACAGCTCAATGTGCTCCGCTTGAGCCGAGAAAAACCAACGTGCATTTAAGGCATATGGGCGACAGCTACGAGCGTGTGCGCGTAGAAAAACGTGTTAACATGTCACGTGGAGTCGATCTGTCACGTTTAGAGCGCAATCGGCACGCTCGAGTTCCGAGAAACAGCTCAATGTGCTCCGCTTGAGCCGAGAAAAACAACGTGCATTTAAGGCATATGGGCGACAGCTACGAGCGTGTGCGCGTAGAAAACGTGTTAACATGTCACGTGGAGTCGATCTGTCACGTTTAGAGCGCAATCGGCACGCTCGAGTTCCGAGAAACAGCTCAATGTGCTCCGCTTGAGCCGAGAAAAACCAACGTGCATTTAAGGCATATGGGCGACAGCTACGAGCGTGTGCGCGTAGAAAACGTGTTAACATGTCACGTGGAGTCGATCTGTCACGTTTAGAGCGCAATCGGCACGCTCGAGTTCCGAGAAACAGCTCAATGTGCTCCGCTTGAGCGAGAATCACAAATGTGCATTTAGGCATATGGGCGACAGCTACGAGCGTGTGCGCGTAGAAAACGTGTTAACATGTCACGTGGAGTCGATCTGTCACGTTTAGAGCGCAATCGGCACGCTCGAGTTCGAGAAACAGCTCAATGTGCTCCGCTTGAGCCGAGAAAACCAACGTGCATTTAAGGCATATGGGCGACAGCTACGAGCGTGTGCGCGTAGAAAACGTGTTAACATGTCACGTGGAGTCGATCTGTCACGTTTAGAGCGCAATCGGCACGCTCGAGTTCCGAGAAACAGCTCAATGTGCTCCGCTTGAGCCGAGAAAACAACGTGCATTAAGGCATATGGGCGACAGCTACGAGCGTGTGCGCGTAGAAAACGTGTTAACATGTCACGTGGAGTCGATCTGTCACGTTTAGAGCGCAATCGGCACGCTCGAGTTCCGAGAAACAGCTCAATGTGCTCCGCTTGAGCCGAGAAAAACAACGTGCATTTAAGGCATATGGGCGACAGCTACGAGCGTGTGCGCGTAGAAAACGTGTTAACATGTCACGTGGAGTCGATCTGTCACGTTTAGAGCGCAATCGGCACGCTCGAGTTCCGAGAAACAGCTCAATGTGCTCCGCTTGAGCTGAGAATCACAAATGTGCATTTAAGGCATATGGGCGACAGCTACGAGCGTGTGCGCGTAGAAAACGTGTTAACATGTCACGTGGAGTCGATTTGTCACGTTTAGAGCGCAATCGGCACGCTCGAGTTCCGAGAAACAGCTCAATGTGCTCCGCTTGAGCCGAGAAAACCAACGTGCATTTAAGGCATATGGGCGACAGCTACGAGCGTGTGCGCGTAGAAAACGTGTTAACATGTCACGTGGAGTCGATCTGTCACGTTTAGAGCGCAATCGGCACGCTCGAGTTCCGAGAAACAGCTCAATGTGCTCCGCTTGAGCGAGAAATCACAATGTGCATTTAAGGCATATGGGCGACAGCTACGAGCGTGTGCGCGTAGAAAACGTGTTAACATGTCACGTGGAGTCGATCTGTCACGTTTAGAGCGCAATCGCACGCTCGAGTTCCGAGAAACAGCTCAATGTGCTCCGCTTGAGCCGAGAAAAACCAACGTGCATTTAAGGCATATGGGCGACAGCTACGAGCGTGTGCGCGTAGAAAACGTGTTAACATGTCACGTGGAGTCGATCTGTCACGTTTAGAGCGCAATCGGCACGCTCGAGTTCCGAGAAACAGCTCAATGTGCTCCGCTTGAGCCGAGAAAAACCAACGTGCATTTAAGGCATATGGGCGACAGCTACGAGCGTGTGCGCGTAGAAAACGTGTTAACATGTCACGTGGAGTCGATCTGTCACGTTAGAGCGCCGATCGGCACGCTCGAGTTCCGAGAAACAGCTCAATGTGCTCCGCTTGAGCCGAGAAAAACCAACGTGCATTTAAGGCATATGGGCGACAGCTACGAGCGTGTGCGCGTAGAAAACGTGTTAACATGTCACGTGGAGTCGATCTGTCACGTTTAGAGCGCAATCGGCACGCTCGATTTCCGAGAAACAGCTCAATGTGCTCCGCTTGAGCCGAGAAAAACCAACGTGCATTTAAGGCATATGGGCGACAGCTACGAGCGTGTGCGCGTAGAAACGTGTTAACATGTCACGTGGAGTCGATCTGTCACGTTTAGAGCGCAATCGGCACGCTCGAGTTCCGAGAAACAGCTCAATGTGCTCCGCTTGAGCCGAGAAAAACCAATGTGCATTTAAGGCATATGGGCGACAGCTACGAGCGTGTGCGCGTAGAAAACGTGTTAACATGTCACGTGGAGTCGATCTATCACGTTTAGAGCGCAATCGGCACGCTCGAGTTCCGAGAAACAGCTCAATGTGCTCCGCTTGAGCCGAGAATAACCAATGTGCATTTAAGGCATATGGGCGACAGCTACGAGCGTGTGCGCGTAGAAAACGTGTTAACATGTCACGTGGAGTCGATCTGTCACGTTTAGAGCGCAATCGGCACGCTCGAGTTCCGGAAACAGCTCAATGTGCTCCGCTTGAGCCGAGAAAAACCAACGTGCATTTAAGGCATATGGGCGACAGCTACGAGCGTGTGCGCGTAGAAAACGTGTTAACATGTCACGTGGAGTCGATCTGTCACGTTTAGAGCGCAATCGGCGCGCTCGAGTTCCGAGAAACAGCTCAATGTGCTCCGCTTGAGCCGAGAAAAACCAACGTGCATTTAAGGCATATGGGCGACAGCTACGAGCGTGTGCGCGTAGAAAACGTGTTAACATGTCACGTGGAGTCGATCTGTCACGTTTAGAGCGCAATCGGCACGCTCGAGTTCCGAGAAACAGCTCAATGTGCTCCGCTTGAGCGAGAAAAACCAACGTGCATTTAAGGCTATGGGCGACAGCTACGAGCGTGTGCGCGTAGAAAACGTGTTAACATGTCACGTGGAGTCGATCTGTCACGTTTAGAGCGCAATCGGCACGCTCGAGTTCCGAGAAACAGCTCAATGTGCTCCGCTTGAGCCGAGAAAAACCAACGTGCATTTAAGGCATATGGGCGACAGCTACGAGCGTGTGCGCGTAGAAAACGTGTTAGCATGTCACGTGGAGTCGATTTGTCACGTTTAGAGCGCAATCGGCACGCTCGAGTTCCGAGAAACAGCTCAATGTGCTCCGCTTGAGCCGAGAAAAAACAACGTGCATTTAAGGCATATGGGCGACAGCTACGAGGTGTGCGCGTAGAAAACGTGTTAACATGTCACGGGGAGTCGATCTGTCACGTTTAGAGCGAAATCGGCACGCTCGAGTTCCGAGAAACAGCTCAATGTGCTCCGCTTGACCCGAGAAAAACCAACGTGCATTTAAGGCATATGGGCGACAGCTACGAGGGTGTGCGCGTAGAAAACGTGTAACATGTCACGTGGAGTCGATTTGTCACGTTTAGAGCGCAATCGGCAGCTCGAGGTCCGAAAAACAGCTCAATGTGCTCCGCTTGAGCGAGAAAAACAAACGTGCTTTTAAAGGCATATGGGCGACAGCTACGAGCGTTGCGCGTAAGAAAACGTGTTAACATGTCACGTGGAGTCGATCTGTCACGTTTAGAGCGCAATCGGCACGCTCGAGTTCCGGAAACAGCTCAATGTGCTCCGCTTGAGCGAGAAACCAAGTGCTTTTAAAGGGCATATGGGACAGTTTAGGGGTTTGCGCGTGAAAACGTTTTTAACATGCACGTGGGCGATTTTCACGTTAGGCGAAATCGGACGCCGGTTCCGAGAAACAGCTCAATGTGCTCGCTTGAGCCAAAAAAAAACCCAAAGTGCATTTAAGGCATAGGGGCGAATACGAGGTTGCGCGTAAAAAACGTGTAACATGTCACGTGGAGGGGATTTGTCACTTTTTGAGGCATCGGCAGCTGATTCCAAAAACACTCAAGTGCCCCGCTTGACCGAAAAAAAAAACCAACGTGATTAAGGCATAGGGGCGACAGCTCGAGCGTTGCGCGTAGAAAAGTTTTTAACAGGGCACGTGGAGTCGATTGTCACGTTTAGAGGCAATCGGCACGCTCGATTTCCGAGAAACAGCTCATTCCCCGTTTGGCCCGAAAAAACCAAGTGATTTAAGGCATATGGGGACAGCTAGGCTTTTCGCGTAGAAAATTTTGTTAACATGTCACGTGGAGTCGATTTGTCACTTTTAGAGGCAAGGGCACCTCGAGTTGAGAACGCTCAATGTGCCCGTTGACCGAGAAAAACCCAAACGTGCATTTAAGGCATAGGGGCGAATACAGCGTGGCGCGTAGAAAACGTTTAAACATGTCACGTGGAGCGTTTTGTCACGTTTAGAGCGAAATCGGCCGCTCGAGTTCCGAGAAACAGCTAATTTCCGTTTGACCCGAAAAAAACCAACGTGCATTTAAGGCATAGGGGCGACAGCTACGAGCGTTTTTGCGCGTAGAAAACGTTTTAAACGTCACTGGACGATTTGTACGTTTAGAGCGCAATCGGCAGCTGAGTTCCGAGAAACAGCTAAATTTGGCTCCGTTTGAGCCGAGAAAAACCAACGTGCTTTTTAAGGCATATGGGCGACAGCTACGGGGGTTCGCTAGAAAACGTTTTAACATTCACGTGGAGTCGTTGCCCCACGTTTAGAGCGCAACGGGAGCTCGAGTTCCGAGAAAAAATCAAGTGCCCCGTTGGCGAAAAAAACCCAAGGCTTTTAAAGGCATATGGGGACAGCTACGGGGTTTGGGCCGTAGAAAAGTGTTAAATGTAGTGGGTCGATTTGTCACGTTTAGAGCGCAATCGGCACGCCGGGAGAAAACAGCTATGTGCTCCGCTTGACCCGAAAAAAACCCAACGTGCATTTAGGCATAGGGGCGAAAAAGGCTTC